>ML995886.1:0-120478 GCA_010093825.1 Teratosphaeria nubilosa
TTACTATGTTAGATCTTTAAAATAGCTACTACCTTATATAAATAGCTATAGGAGAAGAGTAGAAGATAGTATTTAGGTTATAATATAGACTCTATAAGTTCCTAGTTATGCTATTTAGGTTAATAAATGTACTAGCAAGTTTTTAAGACATAATAAACAATACTCTATAAGAGTACCTTAACAACTTTATAATAGCGTATCTGGATAACATCCTAGTCTACATAAACGGAACGCTATAATAACATATTAAGTATATACAAAAGGTTCTTAGAAAACTATAAGAACAAAGCTTATATATTAACCTAGAAAAACACAAGTTCTATAAAAAGGAAGTTAAGTTCCTAGGATTTGTTATAAGTATAGAAGGATTAAGAGTCGACTCTAACAAGATTAAAGCAGTATAAGAATAGCTATAGCTAAAATGCGTTAAAGACGTCTAAGCATTCTTAGGACTTATAAACTATAACTAAAAGTTTATTAAGAATTATTTAATAATCTTAATAGTACTTATAAACCTTACAAAGAAGGACATAATATTTAGATAGGAAAAACAATATTAAGAGGCCTTTTAAAAGCTAAAGAACGCTATAACAGAATACTCTATACTTACTATATTTAATATAAACAAGCTAATATAGATTAAAACAGATGCATCTAATCTGGCTATTAGAGCTTGCCTTACCTAAGAGAGTAATAGAGCACGCAAACCTATTACCTACTATTCTTAAAAGATGACACTAGCTAAATAAAACTATAATATCTATAATAAGAAGCTGCTTTTAATTATATTAGCGCTATAACACTAGAGAGTATACTATAAAGGAGCACTAGAACTTGTAATATACTTAGACTATAAGAATCTTCTATATTTTATAACTATAAAGAACCTTATATAAAGATAGGTTAGGTAGGTAGAACTTCTTAGCTAGTATAAGTTTAAAATTAAGTACACTCTAGAAAAGGATAATAGAAGAGCTAACGCCTTATTATAAAGAAGCAACTATATAGAAACAAAGGATAAGTTTGAGCACTAAGTGTTAAAAATTAATAATAATAGAAGCCTAAGCGCTAACATTAGGGAATTTAACAAGATAATCAGAATTCTAAATAATAAGGACAAGGAATTCCTAGTAAGTAAAGGGAAATTCTAAGTACTAGAAGCAGGCGTTAAGAACTATATATAAAGGCATTATAATAAACTAACATAAGGACATCTAGGAATTGCAAAGATAGTACGCTTAATATAAAGGCATTTTGAATTTCCGCAGATGTAATAATAAGTACATAACTATATTAAGAAGTATATATATTGCTAAAAGAATAAGGCTAAACGACATGCGCCTTACAGAGAAATTTAGTTCAGAGAAGCACCTAAATAGCTATAGGACAAAATCATAATAGACTTTATTATAAAGTTGCTAAAATTAAAGAATCTAGTTATAGGACATGCCTACAATTTAATACTTAATATTATTAACAGACTTATAAAATACATATACTTTATACTATGCAATAAGTTAATAATAGTAGAGCAACTAGCGCATCTAGTGCTTAACAAGCTAATCAGATACTATAGAACGCAAAAAACGCATATTACTAATAGAGATAAGCTCTTTATATTATAATATTAGAAGATACTTCTTATACTCCTAGGGACTAAGCAGAAATTATTAATAGCATTTTATCCACAAATAGATAGACAGACTAAAAGAATAAATCAGACACTTAAAACATACCTATAACACTATATTAACAAGGTAATAAACAACTAGGTAGCTCTACTACCTATAGCCTAGTTAGTAATTAACAATATAGACTCTATAATAATAGGCAGATTACTATTCTTTCTGAATTTTAGAAAGGATCCTAATATTTTTAGACCTAAGTACTACTATAAGGCTACTTAGGCTATAATAGTCTAGGCAAGTAATCTCTAATAACTACATAACAAAGTAAGGAAGCTAATCTAGAAGGATTAGGATAGGCTTAAGAGCTAGGAATTAAGAATAGCGCCTTAGCTAAAGAGAGAGGATAAGGTGTATCTTAACACTAAAAATAAAATCTAAAAACATAACAACTATTAAAGAAGCTAGACTACAAAAAGGTTAGACTATTCTTAATTAAAAAGGTATAAGGACCTATAAACTATAGGCTAGCACTTCTACTAGATACAAAAATACACCCTATATTCTTTATATTGCTTCTAGAACTAGCAGACTCTAATATACTCTTATAGGAGACATTTTATTATAAGTCTTAAGAAGAAACTAAACATAAAGTTGAAAAGGTTCTAGGATACAGAAATAATTAGTACCTAGTTAAATAGAAAGGATATCTAGATTCAGAAAATACCTAGGAACTAAAAAGTTATATAACTAACTACTAGGAGAAAATCTAGGAATTCTAAGAATTAAACCTAGGCCTAGGCAATATTAGAAAAAACAAAAGTATAGCTAGGAAATAAGAAATATATTATAACTTGTATATCTTATTTCCTTACTATAATAAAGAAGAAAAACTTATAAATATATGCTTTCTAAGTAGGACCTAAGGAGTTCCTAATGTCTATACTACTATTAGCTAGGAAGAAAGAAGGTTCCTCTTACTAAAGGGAGTCTAGCATACTATCTATAGAGTTCTAAGTCTAAGAAGACAACGCTAGGTTAGGAATATACTAATTAGGAACTAATAGATTAGAGTTAAGAACCTTAAACTTCTCCTAAACCTCTATGTCTATATCTAATAAAAGATAGTCCTCTAGCGCACAACTCTTAACAACCTTCTAATCTACTATATCTAACTGTTTTTAGAGGCGCATCTCTTTAGTATGCGCCTAGGCTAGCTTAGCCTTTACTAAGTTAAGCTCTTTAAGTAGTTTCTTGCGCTATATAGTAAGATGCTTCTATTTACTTTTAGTAACCTGCGCGTTATAACCCTTTAGGTTTTGCTACTAATATTTAGTATACTAGCCTAAAGAAATATATATATAACAAATGCGCCCCTTCTTTTAACAAGTATTACAAGGCTTTATAGTAATGTCCCCTTTATAGAAAATCTAAGCAGCTTTGCGTTTCTAGCGTTAAGTTAATTAGGACTATATAGTAGAGGAGGAAGGTATAGTTACTAAATAAGTAAGAAGAATAAGGCTATATATAATAAGCTTTAGAATAAAGCTAAGCTAGAAGAGAGATAGTATTATAATTTAGGACAGCCTAATAATATAGGCAGGTCTACTAAGATACCTATAGCACTAATTAGCTATTAAGGATAGTACTCTCTGCTCTATAGCAGAAGCCTAGAGAGTATATTCACTCTGCTCTCTATGCTCTTACTAATCTCTAGAGAGTATAGAGAGTAGTAAGAGCATAGAAGCCTTATTATAGAAGAGGCAGTATATATAGAAACTTAGAATAGACTCTATTTAGACTATATTTAACTTATGTTAGTAATTAACTAGTTAGAATCAACTATTATTAAACTCTTGTTATTTATTAGAACTAATTAGCACTTCTACCTCTTTGCATACTTATCTAAAGAATACTACCTACGCTAACCTCTTAGGGTTAACTATATATATACCTAGGTATTTAGTACATATTACTCTACTAGTTAGTTGTTAACACTTATCTCTATTCTATAGAGTACTTTAGCTACTAGTTATACTTATAGGCGTAAAGATGCTACTAGAGAGCTTTATAGCTAAGAATTTCTAGAATTATGCTTATATAGTTAGTAAAGAGATAAGCGCTATTCTCTTATTAATAGGCTTTATAGAGCTTACTCTAAGTAATATAATATTAGAAGACTATATTATACTAGTCTATAGCTCTTCTATACCTATAATTATACCTATAATTATAAGATAAGCAAGTTGCTCTAAGAATCTAGGTACAGAGAGGACTATTCTAATATAGAGTATTAAGAGTTTTTGTAAATATAGTATGTCTATAGTATTATAGCCTGCGAACTCCTAAACTTTAGTGCAAGCAGCTTGAATAGACGACCTTTGAGTTGATGTGAGAGACATGTTACTCATATGCGAGCGCGGGCATCGGTAGTGGTTACTATGGTCTGTGACGAACACCCGAATTTTGAAGCTGCTGAAGCCACGCAGCCTCCAGCTCCTCCTCTTTCCATTGAATCCACGACAACCTAAGGTAGGCATGATCTGGCCTCATATGGGTCGACTCGTCACCCAGGGGAGGTGCTAAAAACGAAGGCGTTTGAAACGTACAGCAGTGAGTACTAATCCATAATCACACACATATCTCACTACACGCTCCTTACCATGTGTGAAGCGTAGTACATCTAATACAGCGCAAACGACTGTGTCTTCACAAGTCTCCGGTAAGCAGCTCACGATAGAGATTCCAAGGCCGCTATCATCCTTTCCATAGTACCAGGCTTTTCATCAGCCAACCACTGTGAAAAATAGTCATCAACCATCAACCAAGAGCTCTTACACCAACCACTAAGGACGTCAACCACGTGGTTGGCTGGCTGATGAAACCACTGTTCCATACCGATTCCACAGCTCCAACGCTCAATATCGTAGGACAGTTGCGCCGAGGTGCCAGGAGTTCAAGGGCTTCTCGCCTGCCTATTAGTAGTCACAAGAGCACTGCAAATCATCTAGGCGTCAGCGTTGTGTCTGAGAGCAGCAGGCCTGATAACGCCGTAGTCCATACCCCTTGGCATGTCGGATGGCAGTTCGGCCAACACACGCCGCAATCCAGGCATCCTGCGCATGGATAGTCGCAATGAATGCCAGGGCATTGACTGCCCCAACGGCCGGTGGGGTCTCCGCATGTGCCTGGATTGCATGTTGGTGTTGAAATGTCCGCTGCTGCTATTGGGTCCGGTTCTAGCAATGCGACAACGCCCAGTGCCATCGTAAGGGCAAGGGTGAAGAGGGTGGTGAGGGACTGCATGCTTTGGTGTTTCTTCTTTTCTTCCCCAGCGGCTGTAGGCGAGGAGACGTTGCGGATAACGGAGGCCTAATTGTTGTTCTGGGTGAGAAGTGAGGTGTGCAACTTATATCCATACTCCCCTTTTTGCGTTTCTTGAAGTGGTACAGTCATGCGGAAGCTTTCGGATCACGCAGATGTTCTAGATCGACAGTATGCCTTTAGATCGATGGACAGCTCCCGGCGAGCCCGCACAACAAGATGGTAATCCTGGGCAACGATCAGTCCTTATAAGATCGATCTCGTGTTTGCACAAGGAAGATGGCGGTGCTTCATCTTTGCATGGATAGGAGCTCGAGGCCGGCGCTTGGCAAACAAGACAGGATTCATGTAGGTCTGATTGATGCCGCCATCCGGTAGTGTGCCTGGCGCATCTGTGACGTTACCTTAACGAGAAGCTGTTGCCGCCCGATACCCTCTCACGTCGCGTCGGAAACGCAAGAGATTCCCTCACCTGGCGTTGAGACAGCTTTTCAGCGTCGGAGCTCACCCATTGCCGCAACCTGGATCCCTGAGGCTGGTCATTGACATCATCGCAGTGCCGACGGGATCCTCTGTTCTCTGATATTGACCTATGGCCGTACCTTGAAGGTCAAGCTAGTCGTATCTGCTATAATATGCTGAACATTTCCCTACGAATCGTACAAGGGGCAACAAAGCCCAGGTCTGCAGTTCGTGGCACCCCTACTGCCCAGGACTACTTCAAATCAATAGCAGCCGTATTCGGCGTATCGCAAACCGTCTCTCCAACCCACTTTTCCCCCACCAGATTCCACTCTTTCCGACAATCATTCGGTTCCTCAAAAGTCGTCGTGCCATACCGATCCGGTTTGAACTCCGAAACCGTCTGCCACAGGCTAAGTTTTCCCGGTGTCCCTGCCGCAGCATCGCCAGATACGTATGTCCACTTGAATTGTTTCTGCTGGTAGTCGCTGTCGGGGCCGCAGGCGTAGAACTTGTTTTGTTCGAAATTGGGGGAGGGTTGGGCGCCTTTGATGCCGTATTGGCCGCACTCTACGTCGAGGCCGAAATCTCCCATAATGTGAAATGAGACGCTGGTGGTTGTGGTGCCGTCAGATTTGTGGGTAGTGAATTTGCTGATTTGGTAGGTCTTGGTGGTTGCTTGGTTTGGGCTGTCGGCTGGAGCGGCTAAGGCAGAGGCAATGGAGAGGGTGATAGCTGCGGTGGCGAACTTCATTTTGATTGCTGTGACGGGCTCGTTGGCGTTGGCACTGGATATTGGTAATAAGTATCGGAGTTACGGCTGTGTACTGGGCTCTGACTAGTTTGATATATCGCTTGACAATCTCTCGAATCCTGCGGGCGGTCAATCGTACTTAAATATAAAATCCTATGCCGTTCCTGCTAGGATACTCAGGCGCGCCCCGAGAGCTTGTTATGGTCTCTCGGCGTATTCTCCGATGTGACTCCATTCCGAGACCATTATTTCTTGGAAACGCCATCATCGATACCGATTAGGTCAAGTGGTGCAGCGATGCCATGGCACTTGAGCAGCAGAACTGTTTGACTTTTCTATAATAAGGTGTAAAATCGTACCAGCACCGTGAAGGGGCTGGCCAGAAGATTCCGGACGTAGCCGGCGACTGAAACTGCTTGTCTATTTATCGTTGATGTCCTCGCTTTATGAGCTGCATTCTCCAACAATAGCTCACAACCGCCGGACACATAAGCTCTGACCGTCAAATGCTGCGCAAAGAATAGACACCACGAGTTCTCGACCTGGCCCATTCTATTTCTGTAATCTTGGCGTGTGTCACACCGGACTTTGCTTGCTCCTTGGTCGTATTTTCGAGCGACAAGACACCGTACGTCTCCGTACCTCGTCATGAAATAGGGTCCGGTTTGCACCAAGTGGTCTCACATGTGATTCCTCGTCAGAGTGCGAAGTCGTATTCCTCTAGTCCAGGCGTGACGAGGCGCCTTCCAGACCTGTCGCCGCCTGGCCAGAGATGGGCTTCGTATCGCAATGCAATCGGTAAAAGAGACAGGCGCGCAAAGGTACTCCGGGGTATTGTACAGCCTTGTTGCTTGAATGGTATGATGCAGGATAGCTACAGAAGGCCAAATACGTTCAATGTCGGTTTGTGTGGTTTTAGCGTAGTAATATCTGTCATACATGTACAAGCCACGCTCCATGCGCGCCATGATGTGATTATCGTCTCATCTTCTCGGACCTTGATGTCGGGCCGTGAAAGCGACCAGTGTCAAGACATCGAGATCAGCAAGCACCAACTCTGATTAAGTATTTGGGTCGCCAAGTCCCGGCTCTGGCGCAAAACGCCTCTCTAATGCTATCAACTCGGATCCGTCACAGCGCTGGTAGCACAAGGAATGGGCTATTTTGGGTTGTCGAAGGCGGGGCAATTGAGATTATACAGCGGTTCCTTGTGTATGTCCGCACCGCAAACACCAAAGGATGGGTTTGGCGATCCAGAGTCCAGAAGAGTGTACCACCAGGTGTCAGTCTTGCCGAACAGGCTGCAGCCGACTGAGGCATAGTATCGCTGTGCGTTTGCAATTGAAGCGACCGCTTTGTTTTTGGTGTCACCGCTCGTCGGCCATCCAGTCTCGGTGACCATAACAGGCTTGCCCTGTGAGACGCCGACAGTGGCGTGGTATGCGTCCCAGAAAAGCTTTTCCGAAACGTCAATGCTGTTCTCCATAGTAGTCTGGTAGTATGGATACGTGTCCATACCAAGCCAATCAAGATGGGGAATCACTTCCGAGTTCGAGGCATTGACGAATGCAGTCCAAGTGTCAGCATGGCCAATAGGGAGGGCGGCAGCAGGTGTATCTTTGATCAGAGCCCTGATTTGGCCAATGTAGTCCACGATAACGTGCGGATCCACGCCACCGTTGTAGTTGTTGTTCATGATACCAGTAGGGCTATTGCGATACAAATCTTCGCTACCGACGGAGATACCAACAACCAGCTTGATGAACGATTCACCGTACTGATCGACAGCGCGTTGCAGTGCAATCTTCTCGTTGTCGAAAGCAGCCTGCCCAGCAGATGCCCATAGACCGGGCAGAAGCGATGTGCCACTAGCAATAGCAGCAGGAATGGCCGAGATGGGGTCGTTGACTGTTCCCGCTTGAATCATCGTGAAAAGACGGCAGGACGTGAAGTGGCCATTTGTTCCGGCCAGCGATCGTGCTTTGCTGAACTCGGCGTCGAAGTCCGCTTGCTGTTTTGGTTTCCCATCGGCGAAGGTCGAACCAGTGTTGAATCCCGTGTACGCAGCCTGCGCGGCCGCGAGCGCTGATGCCGCAGCGGCAAGTTGTGCGAATCGCATTCCGAAGCACGATAGAGACTGTTGTACGCCAAATCGAGAGGACAGACAAGTGCCACAACTTTCAAAGTAAAGGCCGGCAGGATGGTCTCAGTAGAAACAACTTTGGTACGCGGTATTGAATGTCGAAGGGATCGTGTTGCTACTCTGACCTGGGCAGCACGAGATACCAAGCCATCTCGTGTGGCAAGCCGCGAATCGATGCAAGATCGCATCTTGGCACCTTCCTCTGCCACCAAGCGCCGCGACGACCTCTTGGGGGAGGATGGGTATGGACTTTGCCCGGGGAAAGCATGTCTGCTAGTTCTAAATCTGGCGCGGTTGCAACGTCGCACAATTCCTACCTAGTTTATTATTATCTGTCTACCAACATCGAAACACATGAAATTCCACAGTAGATACCCTACCAAGATTGAAAGATACAATCACTTTACCGTACGGCCATCTTCCCTCGTGTTCCCCCAGTCCGCACGACAGCCTTGAAACGTTGCTGGTCGAGCGGAGGTCTCAGCTTAGGTCTTACGCTTCTCAGGCTCGATACTTAGTGGGCCGGGACTGAAGCCACTGTCTCGAAAGTATTCCCGCGGGCTTCGCAGCTGACATTACCATGCTACCACCATCCTCACCAGCCTCGCCTTCGCCTACAAGTATCTTATCAACTGTGACTGCACGACACTCTGTGATCCTGATGGGACATCTAGTGAAATGTAAAAGCCTCGACAACTATCCTTTCGGCTTGCTTATAGCGCTGCTAAAGGACATTTTTAGTAAGCTCATTCATGTATTCGTTGCTAGAACCAGCCCCTTGCCTGATGGTAGATTACGCTGGACCAGATGACTGTGCTAAATTAGGGAATACATGGAGAGTCTTGTGTCCATATCCGAGACCACAGCATTCGAGGGGCACAGACCGGTAGCGTTCACACCGTTAGCGGCACCAATCCCGTCAACCACAGTATGAATACCATATCTATATCAAATATCGCTGTAACCTCCCTCCCTCGCGTCGATGGCCGGTTTTCCGTCTTGTGGCACATTAGTCACACTGCACCCTCATACTATAAATCCCCTTTTTAACGTCCACGCACTCCGTATCCTCATTCCCCTTAAGAACAGCGCCAATCTCATAATCGCAATTCGCGTCGCCATATCCAGCTGCTATGCACTCGAAATAGTAATCTGGCAACTCGGTCCACTGAACAGATTGCCCCGTGCCCTTGCCGATAGAGCGACATCCCGTCGTGTAGGATGAAGAAGGAAAGGGGTCGAAGTCGAGCACCCCAAGACCGATCCCTGGGTCGGAACACGGACCCGGGTTAACGCTGAATTTGGCAGCGGCCGCATAGCCTGCCAAAATAGCGATAGGTAGAAGTAGCATTTTCTGCAGACTACAAGATTAATCTCTATGCTCGCTAGGTGTATTTCTGATCAAGACTTACGCTTGGTAGTTCGTAATAGGAGTTGGAATCTTGTTGGTGTGGCTAGATGATTGTAGCGGGTCGCAAGAGCCTAGAGAAGAGAATCGTATCAGCTTTTTTAAATTATGGAACGTAACGGATAGCTCGGTGCCTTACCTTTCATGACATTGGCTGTGCTTGAGACCGGACAAGACCGAAGTGCAAGGCTCGGTTGCCGAGTCCTGAGAGCCTCTTCCCAGGTAACCTAGCTCTTAATGCAAGATCCGCTAGCGATTCGCAGCTAGCACCTTACGTTGCAAACATCTCGGATCTAAAAAGAATAGAACCTAGGCGCCGAAGTTCTTATGCAACTACAATGTCCATAAAAAGAATTTCTGTCAATACATCAGTAGGAGAGCTAGCAGCAAAGTGAAAGTTAGTCCTCGTAAGAGCCTCGATCGGAAGCTCGGAAGTTCAAGCATTGCGACCGGGCTGTGCTACACTTCAGGAGACACCCATTGTACGATAGTAGCATGTGATACCCGCCCTATTTCTCCTGATCATCCGCATTGGCCTAGTGAACATCTGGTTGGCAATAGCTGTCGCGCAGACATACGGAGTTGTGGCGGAACATATTGACAGTGTTGTCTTTAAGTAGCGTCCCGGTAACGCCGTATACGAGGCTCACCGAGTGCGCAATGCCTTCGTCCTCCGGTTTATGTATAGAGCCGCACTCGACCGCATTCGGGTCTTCAAGATGTTCTACTGGTGTTCTGTAGCAGTTGTCGACACAGTCGCCACATGGCCTGATCCCGTCAACTGCGCCCACTCGGGCCTCCGCGCACGAGAACGCAGAATAGCACGTGGAGAGCGCTCCCGGGATAGCTAGCAGTCTCATTATCTCAGGTCCAGACCTGCGATGAATCAATTCGGGAACAATGCAGTCGAGGACGTTGTAGCTTCTCCTACCGCTTGTGATTTAGAGTCTTGGCATGCGATGACTAAAGATAAAGGATGGATATGGAAAGCAGCGCTTGATGTTTTAAGGAGGCTGTCGCCGCCAGGACTGAAGGAGGGCCAAGAGCACGTGTTGATGATGTCAGTGATAAATTGCAAAGTCTCGACAAGATCAATGCTCAGAGCAGAGTCGATGCCGGCCAACAGAGGGTAGTGCAGCACGGATTTTGCTCTTGAACGTCGTTTGACTGTTAGGCATGCGGATCCTGATGCCGGTATGGCGCTGTCCGCAAGTATCCAAGCTATCGTGGAGGGTGCGGAGTCGAGCTCAATCATGGTCACGCCAAGGGCATCTACTGTAGTCGAAGTCGAAAGAAAAGCAAAGCAATCTTGCCAACCGGAATACTATGGGCGTTTCCCTTTCTCGTCAGATAGGCGTAGCCTCTGCCTCCTCGGTCCACCGTAAGAACCATGACAATGCCTCGAGATTGCTATCTCCCAAGGCTCATAGTAAGGTGATATGCTCACCTTTACTTCCTATTTATAGACAAAGAAATCCTACCGATGAGCGGACCTGCAGTAAGCAGGCGTAGTCGTCATTTCTGCGGCCTTCTGCCTGGGATATGGCATGGTCTGGACAACCAGGCTACACTCGATGGTACCCTAGGAGATACAGTACGCTTCCGCTCTAATCAGATTCTGGCCGCTGGATCTCTCTGCTCACATCGGCCTAGCCCGCTTCATAATATCCAGACTTGACGTATCCAGACTTGACGAATCTCGCCGACTTAGTACAATCGTGGACGGCGACTGCATGAAGGCTATCGCAGTGCCTTCTGTCGACAAGACACTCTGCTTGTTAACAAACCGGACAGCGCGCAGGATTTCCTGACCGGCTTGGCAACGTCTGTGCGGGTCTTCAAGCCATTTGGTATGCTAGACGAGTGGCCCACTCAACTGCTGGCGCAGATGAGCAATCGAGGATCTTCGCGCAAGATCGGCACGGGCAAATCGAATCGGTGATGATGCAAAAAGACTGAAGGTCTCCGATACTGCCCAGGTGAACTGTACTTTGCCTGTCCCGAGACTTCCGGCCTTGTTGGGTGATCCGCGAATCGCGATTGTGTATCTGGATTTTGTCGTTGATTGCAAGCAAGTCATGTACGTCCCGACAATGATCATGGCGAATCGAGCAAGCCTAGAACAGTACTCACCAAGGCAAGACCTCGGTGCATTTGCAAGTCTTCGCTGAGTGACCGTATGACACTTGAAACGTTGTACCTCAAAATTGCTGGAGCAGGCAACACGTGATCTTGGCGCTATCGGCTGTATTCTACATCATGTAGTTCCCGCAGATATCCTACTATCAACAATCAGTCTTATGCCTTATGCACACGATTCACAACGTCTTCTAGATCCGCTTGGTCCTCGCCCGCGCATGTGTTACTTGCAATATATACCAAGAAGCCTTCTCGGTCACGTAGATCGAGGTTGTCTAGACGCAGCACGATTCCAACGACATCTCCAGCGGTCAATGCAGCCAGCATTGAAAGATCCGCGTCTGGATGCTCTACCTGCAGACCGGAGGAAATTCAACTTCGCATGGAGATCGACCTGCATCATTGGCAGTATTATGCCTGATACAGGAGTACCGCTATGGCTGATGTATCATTGCCGGCCGCGATATTGTGACGTCCTCAAATTGCTAGACGTCTGTCGGGTGCGCGACGAAAACTAGTAGGAGGGTGCCTTGGACGCAGACCGCAGCTGGTCTGTGCTAGGGAGGTGGCTCTTGATTGCAATAGTACCTGATTGATGACAGGACGGGACTGATGAACGCTAAGTCACCTGATTCAAACCGGCTGGAACATGCACTAACATGGACGCGGAAGCTTTTTGCAAAGGACTATGGACCAGGTCCAACGAGTCGGATCGAAGAACGAAGCAGAAGCACAGCGTAAAGCACCGATCGTATCTCACTGTACAGGTGCCTCTCAATTCGACAGCACAATGTTCCTTAAGACTAGCGCCGGACAAGGATTCAGACAGGCTCTGGACTCGGATGCTCTGGCCAGAATAGGTTTATCTCTACGGTTGAGTGCGCCAACAACGTCAAAGAGTCCTACCCTAGAGGAAAAGTGCCAATCCGCCGAATCACAGCTGGATAATCACTTGGCTACCACGTCCTAAGGATTTCTTGCCTCGATGTAGCTCTCTTGACGAATTATCACTTGGTCAACCTACTTATGCTCGGGCTGAGAAGTTGTTGTTGTGTGGCTAGGCGTCAAGCCGATAACAACTGTCTCGGCGGAGTTTCACGTTGAGTTCTCATATCTCAGGCCATCCTTATGGGGAGATTCGGCTTGATCCGTGTACGGAAGTCCGAGCAGCCACAGCGATTGTAGTATGTAAATTGCTTGTGACGTCTTCCATCGGCCCTCGCATATAGTCACGCTCTGCCGCTCGCCGTCATGCTATTCAACGGCTCCATCAAGCTTGAAATTCATACCCATCACGCTTTTCTTCTTGCTTGTAGTAAGTCTTCCCACCTTTACAATGCCTGCGCCTTTTGCTGACTGCTGCAGCAGATTGTCGAACCTCCTCCTGCTGCCACTACTCGCCTGCGCATCATCTCACATCAGTAAGAACGACCGACAGCAACCAAGATGCACATCAGCCTTGCATTATCATGTCTGCTTCTCACGAAATTTGCAACGCCGACGCCGCACATGACCCGTCCTGAAAAAGTAGAGATCTGTAACCAAAATGACATAAACTCAGGCGGATATGTAAGTCCTTGTTGAATCCAAGTCAGGTTCAGGCATGATTAGCAACATAACATACTAACAACCATTACAGCGCTGCAGTGAATTTGCTCACTCTATAGTATGTGTCTCTTATCTATCAGCATCTACGCGCATTTTGCCTCTTGTCCTGACAACGGTGCTTCTCGTTGTTATAGGAACACTGTCCCAGTCCTAACGTCAATTGGGTGAAATGGAGAGATTGCGTCGCCGATTTCGGCCACCATTGTCGCTGCCACTACTACCAGGACGCTAATCTGGAGGACATGGTCGACTGTCTGACTCCCACAAAGAGAGTATGTGGAAAAGGTGTTTGACAGGGCCCTCAATGTCCTTGACGGTAGTCTGAGGATCTCGGAAAGGTTGAGAATGGTTTGCGTGGAATTCTATTTGCGAACAGCATTGTGTAAGGTAATCTTTAGTTGTAACCAGCGGATAGAGGCAGTGTTGAACCTGATGGCCTATGGCCGTACATGAGAGCTCCACGCCACACGTGGAATCAAACGATAAGCAGTATCAGAATGCTACGATGGTCCGGCTACAAAGATCACAGCGACTGCAAGGGGTACGACCGAAACAGGCTCGCTCCTCGGAAGTCTGAGGCTATGCTGCAAAATCGCCACGGGACATCCAGTTGGCAGAGAGCTCTCGGTTCGAGCACGAGCACGAGCACTGCTCTTGACGCCCAGCGTTCTACATGTCTATTATTGGGTCCCGAGAAGACTTCACACGGTTCACATCACGAGTCAAGCACGTGTACTTTCACTATCGTACATGACAGGCAGATCCTCGAAGAGCACCCTCCCTAGACGGCGCCCTCGATTAGCTCCTAGCGAATAGGCTCTAATCGCACACTGCGCCTTCCGCTCTCCCTCGCAATCATGAGTTTGAAGGTGACGACAAGGTCTAGGGTCGCCCTTGTTACACACCTACGGTCTTGACGTCAGGCTGTACGAGCTCAATACAGCCTCTCCATCGACATCTTCTCCAACAGGAATCACAAGAGAAAAGACGACAGAAAATGGTGCTGGCAGCGGCAGGAAATGCTCTGCTAGACCATTGACTTTCCGCAATGAGCCGGTGCACCACGCGCCCTGCCACTGCGCGGTAATTGGCGGATGGACGCGCGCAGTATATACCGTGCCTGAGACAAGCTCCGCGTCAACCCTCCCATCGTTATTGCTGCCGTCTCCCGATAAACAATCGCGCTCTCGCCACAGCAAACCCTTCCCAGCACTAGACAGGAACCATGAAATTCCTCTCACTAGCCCTCTGTATCCTCCCCGCCCTCACAACGTAAGCCCACCTCCCCCTCTCCTTCCGACATCATCCACATAGGCCCTAACATCCTGCTAGCGCCGACGACCGCTTCCAACCCCCCGACCCCTTCCACCCCCCCGACCCCTTCCACCCCCCCGAACCCGACATCCCCGACAAAATCTACTGGCGCTGCCAAACCGTCAAGAACGGCGTGCGAGATTACAAAGTCGGCGACGATCGCACCTGGCACTTAGGCACCGACCCAGACAAGCTGGGGAAATCCCCTACACCGGGCATCTTCGACAGTGGGGGTGGGGTGACGTGTGTGTCGCTGATATTCCAAGCGGACATCGCGAAATTTAAAGGTTGGTGTTCGGGGAGGTGTGTGCCGGACCATCCGGAGTATTCATGCATGGCTACGCAGAGTAGGTGTAAGAATTGACGAGGTGGTGGTGAAGGGGTGATGGGGTTGGGTTGGCTGTTCGGGGTGAAGGACTACGCGGAGCGATTCGGGATGCGTCGGTCGATATATCGAGATGTGATTCCACTTCGGTCCTGATGCATGTAATTCTCGACATTGATCGCGAACAAGAAAGGACGGAATATGGTGACATAGTGCGCCTGAGAGTCAGCAAAAGCGTTCAACGTCAATTCACAGCAACTTGGTCGTGCTTCACATCCAACTCGAAAGACACATCTTCGAGCATCTGATCAAGAAATTTGACCGTTGAATCATGCGTCGGGAACCAATTAAGCGCCATAAGGCCAAATGGCGACCTGCTGCTTCTGGGCCATGACTGTCTGCGCCGCACGGAAGCTGAGGTGTTCTTGGTCAGGCCTCAGGTCCGAGTCTTGTGTGCCTTTGACGGCATGGGATTCCGTCAAGATCCCAGCACTAGCATTGAGTATATTCGGGCCGGCGCACAGTATTACCCTGGATACCTGCAGCATAGGCACGCCCCTTCGATCTGTTCGCTTGCGATCGCTAGATGATCCTGTACAGAACGAAGGGTGTCACCGTGGTCCAGCGGTGAGGCCATCTCCGCGACCGCCAGAGCGAAACCGGGCCAGATCTGCGCTTTCAGTTACCAAGGTAGATAGCGACTCTGGACACGTCCATCACCGAGGAAAGATATGCTCAATATGACTCACTGTGAAGCAAGAGAAGTGAGCTCGACTCACAATCACCCTCCACGCCAAAACATACCCAACGCCTCGCTAAGCTTGAGAATCCACCAAGCAATCTCACTGTCTGCCCTCTTCCGGCGAGCGAGAAATACTCTTCCGGTGCAGATGGACTCCACCCAAGATCCTACTCAAACCATGCCTCTGCTCATGCTCCTCCTCCCAATGCTGGCTCACCAAGTCCGTCGCACTCTGCGCCCTCTCCCTCTTCGCACTCTCCGCCCTCCCACGACCATCGTCCCGCGCATGGAACGGCAAAAGATTACTCAGCCCCCGCCGCGTCCTGCCATACGTCTCCATTCCTTGCAGGATCCGGTACGCGCCGGATCGCTTCAGATGATGCATATCCACGCCTTGCTGCTCCAGGCTGGTGATGAAAGCCCGGAAGGACGCGGTGGTCGGTCTGTAGTGACCGCTCAAAGGTGAGAGGTAAGTGAGTTTGCCGTCCGCGATGCCGATGGAGCCGGCTGAGGATATCCGGGCGCCGGAGAGGAAGGACGCGTGCTGGAATGTGCCGCTAGATTTGATGCCGACGTAGAGTCTTCCCACTGTATCAGCCACGTAGATCCACGTTCCGGGTCTGATGGACGCGCGCAGTAAATGGTTCAGTATCGTGGCTGGTGAGACGCGGTAGTGGTGTTGTTTTTTGGTTCCTGGTGTTTTGTCGCTTGTTACTTGCTGATGCGCGTGCGCCTCTTCGAGGTCAAGAGAAGATGGCGAGGTCGGGCTAGTGCCAAGATCATCTGCATAGGCAAAAGCCGGCTCAGGAGAATCTTTCGGCACGATACCATGAATGGAGTCTTTGTACAGATCTGCGCTTGTGGTAATGAGCTCGTCGTTCTTTGCCCAGCGCAGGAGACCTTCGTGATCTACACGCACAAGATAATCACGTCGCTCCTCTTTGCTCAAATATCGGATACGCTCGCGGTCAAGCTTGGACCTCGAGCAGCCTGGTAAGTCAAAGTACCGTCCATCGCCGTGGTCCAGCCATTGGAAGAACCGTTGGGTAGTGTTTTCTCGTTGCCATTGCTCGTGATAGACTTGTAGATTGGTGCCATAACGGTGCTTCTCGTCGACCATCTCCAAGAAGTACCGCAAGTCCATCAGCATGCCGCCTGCAGCATCTAAATCCTTGCTCGAAGTTGATGACGTTGCTGTGTCGAGCTCGACTGGACTTCGCTCTCCACCAGCGGCATGCTCAGCGATGCCGCCAATTCTCCTCCAATTTGCTCTGGCATGATCGGCTGGTGACTCGGGAGTATCATCGTGGCGAGGGGCGGTGATGGAGCGATATCTGAACTCCCTCATTGCCTCCATCCATCGCTCAGAAGGGTCAAGGGTCAGACCGTCCAGCTGCCTACGCTGTCGATGGCCACGGTAAGCCTTTTGAATCTTGGTGGCTGCTTCCTCATGGGTCGAATGGTACCTCCGGAGTATTTCGCTTTCCTTCTCGATCTGGGCCTGTTCGATCCGGCGCGCCTCATCGGGGGTAGGCGCTTTCAGGGTGTCCAGGTACTCCTGCCGCGACAGGGCTCGTTTTCGACTGCTGGATTCCGCCATGATGGTCGCAACTATGATGATCACCGCGATTGCCAGGCCATCCAGTGTTGCTACGGCCATGTCCCGACGAGGTATAGGAGTGACACGTAATGCTTAGGGCGTAGCAGGCACCGCTGTCAAGACGTCTTGCAGATGCATACAGCCATGGCGCCTTCCTCCAGCATGCCAGTGCCGACAGAGGACAGAGAGCAAGCACGCGCATCTCGCATGTGGCAGCTCCATGCTTGCGGTACCTGAGTTTGAGTGAAATCATTGACTAATGGCTGCGCTGTGCGGGTACGCGTGGAAAATCAGGCTTTCCTCATTATTGCGGTGCAGGCTTGCAGGTCCACCATCGCGGTTGGCAGCACAGCCCCACCTCCCACGAGCCCTGCCATGATTGATTATCGTGTCGCGCAGGAGCAATCAAATGCTTGTTTGGACCGCAACAGCCGGCCTGAGTCCTGACTGCCTTGTCACTGCTTCCACCAGGCCTGACGTAGCCTAAGGCAATCCTCAGCCAGGCTTTCACTCATCTACTCCTTCCACACATGCCGTTTCAGATCGCGGTGGGAGGTCATGGAACTACATGTAGGTACATCTGCACCCACGAGCTTGACGCCGGCAGCTCCCGGACGCGCGTTCGGGACATGATGTTGCATGCGCCCGGCACACATCCTATGCATATGCACGCGAGATCTCAGACGATTATTACCTTGTGCATCAAGCAAACAGCCCTACGGAAATAGTTGCAAGAAGCACGAGATTGACACGTGAAAACAGAGTTTCGCTCGATGCTTACGAAAGCATATAAGGCTTTGTCAGCCCCCGCAGTTTAAGGTTATGTTTGCCTGGCGCGCGCGCGTCTGGTTGATCCAAACGCATCGCTTGCCTTTCTCATCATCTACAACTACCCAAATCACGCGCTTCTTCGCCTTCTCATTGCGCATCCTTGGCGCACAACTCCCAAACATGCCCCCGAAGAAGGGTGCTGCGGCCAAGGCGCCAGCCAAGGCGACGCCGAAGAAGAGCACAGCTGCAGCTCCAGAACCGCCAGCGGCCGTCACGTCCAACCGCGGTAAAGAATACGACACGACTGCTGCAGCTGCACGTCCGCGTCGCAGCATTGCCAACGACACCATGACCTCAGCACCGAGCGAGGCGAAGGCCAACGGTAAGGACCCCTTCCGGCTTCCGTTCGTTTCGTGCGCCGACATGACGATTTGGCGATCGTTGACATTGCCGACACTGCCATGGGTGTCCGATTTTGATTTTAATACATACTGACGTCTTGGCAGCAGCCGCAGAGCCAAAGAAGCGAGGCAGACCCGCGAAGACTCGGGAACCTGCCGAAGAGCTTCCGAAGAAGCGCGGCAGGAGGACCGATCCCCAGCATGAAGAGGTCGACGGCGAGGACGACGACGAGGAGCTTGCTGAGCCGCCAAAGAAGAGAGGCCGTCCAGCTGCGACGAAAGTCGAGCCACCTGCCGTCAGCAAAGCTCCGGTGACTACGACGAGGGGCAGGCCGACCAAGGCTCAGCAGCAAGCTGCTCTCAAAGTCGATCAAGACGATGTGACTACGGCTCCAGCGACTACTAGCAAGAGGGCCAGACCTGCCAGAGGTGTGCAGGAGGCGAGTGAAGATGAGGCGGTCGCCGAGGAACCTGTTCAGCCGAAGAAGCGCGGCAGGCCTGTTAAAGCCTCTGCTGCAGCGTTGGTCAAGGATGTGGATAAGGATGATACCGAAGACCCTGTCGAGCCGCCCAAGAAGCGCGGCAGGCCTGCCAAAGCCTCTACTGCCGAGCTAGTTGAGGACGTGGATGGAGATGGAGATGCCATGGCGAAAGTTGCTAAGCCGCCATTGCAGCGAGGTCGCATGACTGCACTACCTCTTGAGTCAAAGACTACAAAGGCATCGGCTAAACGTGGTCGTCCAGCCAAGGCCAAGGATGCTGCGGTCGTGACTGAGGAAGAGCAGGCTCCGCCTAAGCGCCGTGGCAGGCCTCCGAAGGGCGGTGAGACGACCAAGACCGATGCCGATGATGAAGCTGCTGCTGCGCAACTGGAAGATGAGCTAGGAGATGCAGTACAAGCGCCAGAGAAGACTAAGGGACGGGCGAAAAAGGGAAAGGCTGGCGCCATACCGAAGGCAGCTGCAGAGCAAGATCAGGAGGCAGATAACGCTGAGGAGGATGACCAGGATGAGGCGAGTGGCAAGCAGTACTGGCTTATGAAGGCCGAGCAAGAGGACCGTGAGGAGACAGCGCGCGACGGAACCGTTTCTAACACGAGATTCACCATCGACGACCTCCGTGAGAAGACCGCGCCAGAACTGTGGGATGGCGTGCGCAATCTGACCGCAGCCAAGAACCTCAGGGCAATGCGCAAGGGCGACTTGGCCTTCTTCTACGCTAGTGGTGGGAAGAAGGGCCGCAAGCCTGGCATCACCGGCATTATCGAGATCGTCTCTGAAGCTGAGCCAGACGTAACGGCCGAGAGTGAGGACAGCATCTACTATGAGGCTCATGCAAGCAAGAGGAAGAGTTGGGTTGCGGTCGGTGTGGAGTTCCGTCAAAAGCTTGAGACACCCATCTACCTTGCAGAGTTGCAGGAATTCAGGGGACCCGGCGCCGTCTTGAGCGATATGCAGCTTCATACACTGGCCAGGTTGAGCGTGAGCAAGGTCAGCCCCAAGGAGTGGCGATTCATCACAGAGAAGCTCATTAAGGATGAGTATCCAGGTGACGATGCCTTGACCAAGGGTTTGACGCTTACCGGGAAATCCACTGAGATCAACGGTGAAAAGGACCCAGATGTCGTCGGCACCGCCGCTGTTCAGGAAGAGCTTGCCGACGAGCCGAATGAGGTCGACGACGCCGCCATCCGCGTTGACGAGCCTGCACCTGAAGAGGACTCTGCCGACTTGCCAAATGGCGAAGCTGAGCCGGCCCTCCCAGACCTTCCACTTCCGACTATCGAGACTGACGCCTTGACCACCGACACCCTGCTGCTGGCGACGACGAACGCCACTTCTCGTCCAGCCAGTCGCGCTCCGTCTGCTATGCCAGCTGGGCGTGCGACCTCACGTCAGCCTTCTCGCCAGCCCTCGCGCCAGCCATCTCGTCAACCATCCCGTCAGCCATCTGCTGCTCCGTCCGCCGCTGCTTCCACAGCCGGTGTCGGTAAGACAACCAGAAAGGCTGGCTCTCGTGCTGGCTCGCGCGCGCCCTCCGCTGCTCCATCTCTGCCGTCCACCGTCAACGGCCCAAACGAGATCGCCCGTACCGTTGGTGACACGACTGTCGACAGCCTCCGCCCAGGTTCTGCCGGAGATCTGTCTGTGTCGACTGCTCGCCCAGGCTCGGCCGGTAGCCGTCCCAGCTCTCGTGGCGTCACCAAGCAAGGCGCTCAGCCTGTCGACCCCATGGCTTCCGTCGCCGAGGAGGGTGACGACGAGTCTCACGCCAACGATGAAGTGCCGACGAAAGCTGATGCCGCTGCTGACCAGCCAGTCGACAATGAGGCGATGTCTAGCATCGTCGAGTAGACTTTGCTGGACTCCCAGACCGAGAAGGCTGTCTTCATGACGAGATACTCTAGATTGTGAAACATGGCTATTGCGCAGCGCTTAGTGGCTTTGAATAGTCTGGCTGAGCGCGTAAGACGCTTGCATATGGGCATTGAGGGCGATTGTAAAGAGCCCACGGGGCCATGGCATGGCTTTTGAAGGAGGCTTGGGTACATGGTTGTATGACATAGCTCTCGATATGGCTAGCTAGCTCTACAACGAGTTGATGTATCATACAGCAGAAGCTTCCCACCTGTCTCACTTGCGATTCTTGATCCACCGCACCTGCCACGAGTATATGACACGTCGTCATCGCCAGTTGAAATAGAGATTTGCGCGAGCTATGCGCCCGTCAAAGGACTTTCCTTCCTACCATGCGTGGCAAATGTGGAGGGCAGCCCGACGAGCTGCTCGTCCGCTCAACACACTGCGGAGTTCCAATTTTGGCTAGCGATGTTGTATACCTGAATGCCGCGAGCACGTTCACACGAGTCAGGATTCGTTTCACATGCCAATATTCTGGCTAACCCTAGCGCCCCTTTTCGCATTACGAATGTAAAAATGAGGGGCCGGATGTTCAAAGCGACGAGATATGGAACATTGCACATAAAAGACTGCTGTCCCTGGCCGGGGCGCTTCTTCTCCCTTTTCATCCACCTCTGGTGCGTATAGCCAGCCACTGTTACACTCGTTTTCACAGTAAGGCCGTAAAAGTAAACATATAGCTCGTAACATGGCTCAACCGGGTATCGAGCTGGCAATCATGAGCTAGCTCTCAACACAGCACAGCACACCAAACAACGACCCTCCGACCAGCGCACTCCTGCCACCACTGCCACAACCTCCTCATCTCCTCCCCCTCCTCCTAAATTTCAACTCCCCATCCTCATCATCATCCCCATCTCCCGCCTCAGCAGCCATCGTAGCACTCCTCCCCCCACTCTGCCTTGGCGCACCAGCCTTCGCCTTCTTCGCCACCGGCCCAGCTTGCTCCGCCGCCGGCCTCTTTCCCCCCGCCTTCCTCTGACTCTCGGTCCCCAAAGTCTGACTCAAAGTCGAAATAGGATGCGTCGACGAAGCCTGTGAATTTCTGCCCGAACGCGCTGCACGAAGTTCTTCTGCGCCCAGAGATTCGAGGGCTTCTTGCTCGGCGTCTTCCTCGCGGCTGCGCTGGATCCTGCGGCGGAAGCCGGCGCTTTCCTCGTCGTCATCGGCGGCGGCAGCTCGATTCGCGCGGGCAGATTGAGACTGCAACTGGCTTTTGTTTTGGCTCTTTCTGCCGCGATTCCTGGAAGAACTTTCCGCCTCAGTCTCCAGCCAGTACTCGTCGCCCAGCCCGTGGCCCCTTCTCGGAACCTCCTCAAGCGTGACAATGACCCGCCTGGCTCCTGTGACGCCGGGAACATTGACATTGGCACGCTGGCCTTTCGGTCTGAACTTCTTGAAGTTCTTCCGTCCATCCCATTTAGGATCCCAACGATCGCTCCCTTGCCCGGCCGCTTGCGAAGGAGCATGTTCACGCACCGGAATGTCGAAAGTCTCGATCTTGGCCAAGTTCTTGAGCTCGCTGGGATCAATACCGTGCATTTCTTTCAGCGCTCCCTCGTCCTTGCGCCTGCGCTCCTCTTCTTCTTCCCGACGCTTGGCAAGTTCAGCCTTGACGTCAATCTTCTTCTCCTTCCTCCTCTTTTCCCGCGCTGCTTTCTCTTGAGTAGCCTTGTCTGCCTCAACAGCCACCCGAGAGAACGAAGATACACCTGCCTTTGCCGCCTCGGTCTTTCGTCGTTTAAGTGCTTCTTGGCCACGTCCCTGCAGGTAGTCGGCAGCTTCCTCTTCAGCATCCTCCGGCTCTTGACTGGGCGCGGGACGCTTGCGTGTACTCCTCTGCATGCCATTAACAGCCTGCGAAGTGCCGTCGACGTCCATACTCTGTTCGCTTTGTGCCTGGCTGGCCTCTACGGAATCCTCAACAGGAGGCTCCATTTCGCTCTGCTGAGTCGGAGCTGGAGCAAATTGGCTTACGTCGAAATCACCAAAGCCTTCAAACGTGGACTTGAAGGGCTGCCGTTTCCAACGTGGCTGCTTTTTAGTAGTAGGCTGCTGCTCTGCCGGCTGTTCCACGGGTCGCTCCTGCTCTGCCTCCAGTTCGGGTTCTGGATCTGGATCTCGCTCCGGCTCTGGCTGTGCGCTTCTCGGAGGCTGCGATTCGGCTGGCGGGTCCTCGGGCGCATCATCAATGACCTGCTGTGGTCTTATCTGACTCCTCTGGCTCCTGAGGGTACCCGAGCTAATCGGGTCATCGTCCTCGTTGACTTCTGGTTGCATGCTCTGACTACGCTCCGGCAGCCTTCGTGTCAGCAAGCTCGTATCCAGGGTCAACACAACCTCCATCAGCTCAGACTGCTCTATAGCCCTCTGATCTAAGCCAACCTCGATCGGCGCATTGATTTCGTTCCTCCCATGCTCCTGATTCGATCGCACAATGACAATGCCTCCGCCACCTGTGTGCTGACTGAGCCTGTATGCGGAGTCACCTTTCTTTCCGGCCAGCTCCCTCACGTACGCAATGACCTCATCAGTCTGCCCAGCCTGCGCCTCACAAAGCACCGCCTTTCCACCACCGCTCGTGATGGCAGGCATCAGATTGTCGAATTGATCCTGCTTCAGAAACACAAATGTGTAATCCGCGAAGAGCTCTGACCGCTCCACCCTTGGCAGCAACATCATTGCAGCCCCTGTATCTTCCTCACCGTCCTTGGGCGGGACCCCATAATCAGCTTCCTTCGGCCAATGCGAATCAAAGTCCTCCTCCAGGAGACAATTCGTCTCTGGCGTGGGCCTCATGACAGCATTCGCCAGAGCATCCACAAAGCCATATCCCACGACCCACTTCGCCTGCAACAGCGCTTGCAGCACCGTCGGCGTGTTCTTCTTCTTGCTGACCGCATGCGTGCTCTCCCTCCCCAGCCACTCCGAGACAACCTTGACATCGCTGCCCTCCAACTGCGACCTCTTCCCTTCTAGAGTATCAGACCCAGAGGCTTTCTTCTTCTTCAATTGATTACAAGTCAACACGACGTCCACCCACTCAAACTTGAACACCGTCTCGTACCTGCCCAATCTGACCTCATACTCATTCTTTCTATCTCTTGCGCTCCCACCCAAAACTTTGGTCTCTTTCGTGATGGTCTGGTCGTCAACTTTGGTCCCGACCTTACTGTCGTCCGTCAACCGCAGCTCGGTGCGCTTTTGCACCAGCCCGGAATCGCTCTTCGGCGCATCGGCCACTTGGATGGTGAGGTGCTTGCGCGAGACGGACTTGTTGTTGATGTACCGGTGGACCACGCCATTCTCTGGGCGGCCTCTGGAAGTTACGGGTGCTGGTCAGTCAATATTTCATGGATCGGGTTGATCTATAGCTCTGCTCACGAAGTGCGTCCCAGTACATGCGTGCTCCCGGGCCTCAGCCATATGCGTCGATTGTCGAGGAGGTCACCGTCGCATGAAAGCAGCCACATGATGCTGGCTCGTGGCCGGCATGGGACGGGTCGTGCAGGCGGCAGATGCGGACGTTGGCGATGACAAGCACAACTCAATCAGCCGGTCGAAATGCTGATGCGAGTCACCAATGGCACACTGCGGAGGAGCATTGTGATTGATCACAAATGCTGATGCACAAGTAAAAAGGTACCTCGTCTTAAGGTAACGACGACATACTTCTAGGCAGTCGAGTACCTAAGGCAGCTTACGCGATGACGCGAAGCCAACGCGAACCTGGCGCGGTGGCGATCAATAAGGTACCAATACATACATGTACGCACCAACAACAATCAAGGGCTGGTACGTGAGTGCGCGCCTCAGTGTCTACCCAAACTCCACCGCTATGCTCTTCATCAGAAAATCCAGCCGTGCAACTCATGCAAACACATGCAAACATCATTCATATACCCCAGCATCGAATCAAGTCCCATCACTCGTCTCCCCCGCCTCGTGCGCCGCCGTACCCTCACCACCCGTCATGATCCCCTCCTGCACCTCTCCCGGCTTGCCGCCCTCCGCCAACCGCTTCGGGACCGCCATCTGCGCTTGGAATTGATGCCAGCAATTCGGAGCTTGGAGGACTACCACACCGCGTTAGTACTATGCGCATTGCACAGGTCCATAGGAGTCTCAACACTTACCGTACTGCATCATCGACGCCCTGAAGCGGTTGCGATACTCCTTCGGACTAGTAATCGTCGGCTTGTTCTTCCCGCGGTCCTTGATCCAAGACTCCAGCTTCTTGTCCCAAGTGTACGTCCTGATGCAATCAATGATCCCCACCACCAGCTCCTTGTGGCTGTCGTCGAAGCCAGCCATGAGACTGTAGTCCATGACGTTCTGCTTGGACAAGAACATGGTGTCGTTCCACACACTCGCCTGCAGAAGCTTACGCGCGTGCTCGCGGACGAAAAGTGGAGACTCAAAGATCGTCTCGACGAGGTTCTCGTCGAGCAGCACCTCGTCTGGTTGGCCTGTCGACTCGATCTTCCGATTGCGCATGGAGCCTTTCAGGTCGAAACGGCGGTTTGGCGTGCGTTCGTAGAAGAGGTTCTCCATGACGAGGAGGTAGTAGCTAAAGTCCATGCCCGTATGGGAATTCTTTATGATGACTTGAAACAGACCGAACATCTTGGCGATGACCGAAGGCACGCCATGGAAGAGCGTGTACGACATGAAGGCGAAGTAATCGGGCGCGAATTTGGTAAAGGCCTTGAGCTCTATTTCCTGCAAGCTCTTGATGATGAAGCGGTTGTCCAGCGTCTTCAGAAACAGGGACTTCGTCTTGCCGCCCTTCGAATCAAACTTCAAGCAGCGAGACATGCTTTCAACAAATCGATCTGCAACGCCGCAGCGCCGGCGCAGAGCGTCAAAAGACTCCGCGTAAAATATCTTGCAGCTAGCTTTGACTGAGCCGTGAGCAAACGAGTACTTCATATGCGTGCCAGTATCACTCAATAGCGATGCCTCAATCGCTTTCTGCTGCTCATTCTGCTCGGTCGTGAAGCCATTGGTGGTAGCCTGCGAAGCCGTATGCCCATGCGCAGCCTTCCGCGCAGACTTGCTAGGATGACTTCGAAAGTCCTGGACTTTGTTCGAGTAATCGGCGCATGCGAGAGATAAGGCGATGACAGATGACGGCTCGTCTTCGCGGACGATGATGTCGGAGTCTTCAAAGACGTGCTCAGTCGAATGCAGAGGGTACTCTAGGCTGGACCAGCCAGACGCAGAGCGCTTCGACCAAAAGTCGGCTAGGTACTTGAACCATACATTCTTACGTTGCTCGGTGATCGACAACTCAGGATGGAGCTCCATTTCTGGTATCGAGGACGGTGAGACCAAAGATGACGTTATGCTAGAATGCGGATCAGAAGCGTCACGACCTCGATCAGGGCTACCATGACCTTCGGCGTCGTGCTCTTGTTGCTGGCGAATCAAGTTCCCGTCCGCTCCCTCCTCCGTGACCGACGGCGGAAGCGCCTCTTGGGGTTCATCCGAGCTATTATTGCTCACCAACGGTGTCGGGTCTGGCTCTGCAGCAGCAATCGTCTGAAGCAGACTGTCACTGGCAACACTCGAGGCATGCTTCAGAGAGTTATCCTCCGCACCACGCTCACCGACTGCCTCCGTGGCATTGCGATAGACCTCCACGATTGGTCGACTGCTGGCCAGAGGATTTGCTCGCGCTTGCCTACTGCGCAGCGCCCTCTGCCGGCGCTCCTTCAATCGCTCCTTCTCGAATTCCCGCGACATCTGCTCAAAATGCTTGGCCAACGCAGAAACACTAGTACTTGTGGGCTCATCTCGGCTTGGCGGGACCGATCGGGGTATCATCGAGGGCCCAAGTCGGCTTTTCACAGGGGGCCTGCCAATACCCATGCGATCGCTGAGGCGCTTATCGAATGGCATTGCTTCAGGTGTTGTAGGTGGCGGGCCGTTGGTCACAGCATCGACGCTCAGGTCTGATGCAAGGTCCACGCTTCGTTTTGGCACGTGTGATGGTTGTGACTGTGCCCGTAGCAAGGGCGGCGCAGGCAGCCCGGCAGTATCTTTTCTGCGAGAGTCGGGCGGTCGAGGTATTCTAGAGGCCGGTGGATCTAGTGGTTCGTCTAGACCGTTGCCCTGCTTTCCTCTGATCATTTCAATGCGCTCGAGTAAGCTTGAACCAAGCAGCTTGGGCTGGGTGGCAAAAGGTTCGCCAGTACGTCGTGCTTCTGAACTCTCTAGCTGCCCTGACTGGCTAGAGTTCTGTTGGACTTCTACTTCATCCTCAGCATTGATTTCTTCTGGTGTTCTGGAAGTCAGCGCCAGGTCCAGATGGTTCACATCTTGGCGGTCCACGGCCTCCTGCTCCTCGCGCGGCGACATTCGCCTGCCGAGGCTGGAACCTAGGAGATCTTCGCTCTGGTTGGCTTGCTCAGCGCTCGCTGCGTTGAGCTCAGCAGTCATGTCTTGTGATTTGCGCTGCTCTTCTACAGTAGAGGACATGACATCATGCGCTTTCTCGGATTGTAGTTCAGTGGTACCCAGCCTGCTGTTGCCGTCCTTCACTGGTGTGAACGACTTCATCTCTGTGCCGTCTTCTGCATCACTGACATCGCTATTGACATTGCTACCAGCTGGCTGCGACTCGAGGAACATATTTCGCAGTTGCAAGGTCGCGAGTTTTCTGATGTCGGTCTCCGATGGGAAGTAGTCTCGCTCAAAGTTGCTGAATTCTTCGTCCCAAGCGATGGCCCTCTCGTCCATCAGGCGAAGAGCGCGATTGAGTGGGATGAGCTCGTAGTATCGCGAAGTGGAGTACCTTTGCTGCAGCTTGTGCAGTAGGTCACGATGCTCGTCTTCGCATCGCTGGCGAAGCACTTCAAGCTTGCCATCAGCCTCCAACGCCTTCTTCTCCTCGACTGTATCAATATTAATAGAGTTGAGCCGCTTACGCACGGACTCGGTGAAGGCATTCAAACGGTTGAGGAATAACGTGTACTGTTCGTTTTTAACCTTCAAATCCGCTTCGACCTTCCAAGTGACTGTCGCCCTCGGCACAACAACATCATATATGTCGACTGTATCGTACTGAACTCTGACGAGCATGTCTTGGAAGCCGAAACAGCGCCAGAAGTCCTTATGAATATCGTGTTGGCAAACGCCTGCTCTTGGACGCAACGGACTACTCCAAAAGGTCAATTCGAGGTACTTGGCAAAGGAATACTTCCATGTGTCGTCCGACATGGGCACCACAGCTGTCTCCTCCTTACAAAGACGGCACGACGACCACATAAGAATCGTCTGACTGAGACCGCGCAGTCGGGCCGGGAATCGTTGCACAGAAATCGATAGCTGACCATATCCATGCACATACTGTCGATGATGATCGCTCATCTTCTTTCCGCACTCTTTGCACGTGCTCCCAGCGCTCATGCAAAGATCCTCGACGTATTGTCCAAGGGTGCAGTCTTCCTCGAATTGTGGCTCGACGTGATTGTAACCGGCATAAAAACTGATGCCCAGGAGTTCCGGGCCCATGCATGGTGCCGATGTGATGCTGGAGACGGTCGAGTGCAGCACAATGATAGTCTGATGCGAGAACGGATCGAAGGGGTCGCTTTCAACATTCATGAATGTCTCCCAAAGTCGCTTTTGTGTCTCATACGAATGCTCCGTTTTCTCATATTGCGCTTGATGCACTGCATGCAAATACTCGCGAACACTCTTTGGCTGCTTCTTTGATGCCGGTTTGTGCACCCATTCGGGCTCGACAAGAGCGAACTTGCCGTCGTCCGTACCTTCCTGCTTTTCATCGCCAGCCTCGTCCGCAGCAGCATACTGATCGCGAAGCTTTTTGTACGTCGCGAGCTTGCGCTCCTGCTCTCGCAATTGAGTGAGAAGATAAGGCTGCATGAACACAACGAAAGGCGAGGCCGACAAGATCCGCGATCGACACTGTTCCTCGAGCCGCTCATAATACGACGGCGACTCGTCATCTTCTTGAGCATTAATCAAGTGCGGCACGAGATCTTCGTGAGTCGTGCCTGCTGGACGACGAATGTCATGGGCTGCTAATTGGTCGCCAGTCACAGACGGGATGGAGACGAACTCGTCACGCATGAGGGTGGTCTCCAGCTTGAGATTATAAACCACGTAGCACATGAATTCAGTGATACGCTTGATCTTGCGAAGCATCCTGGTGTCGGTCCCGCGAAGCACAATCGTGCACCCCAGGTCAGGCGGGCATCCGGATAGATAGATGTAGGTTTTGCGAAGACCACGCGACATGTACGTCTTCACTTCGAAGTTGTCGCAGTGGCCGAGATGGGATGGATCTATAGCTAACTTGTCCACTGACTTGATCATGGTCGTCTGAGTAACACGGGCAACAGCTGCAAGGACTGACTCTTTGATGTTGAACGCAACCGTGATGCCTGCATCTGCTAGGAGCTGCAACGCAAGCCCAGACACGTTCCGCTGCACCAGTAGTACTTGGGGCTTGAGTGCAGCAATGCGCCCGACCAGGTTGTGCAAATACTCGCGCTCTTGGGCAATGACAGGATCCAAGCTCATGAAATGCGTTTGATGTCGCGCATACTCGATTGAGAAGGTGACAATGGCTATTCGTGGATCCCGAATGGACCGAGCCATCCCCTTCAAGGCAATGTTCTTGCTGAAGACGACTCCAGAGACATAGCTAGTGTCACCCGGCCTTCCTCCAGGCACTTTTTTGAGCTTAATGTAATGCCTGATGTCCATATCATCGCCTTGTTGGACATCTGGTATAACATCGTCTGTACACTGCAGCAGAATAGGCACCAGTGCATTCTGCCATGCAGCGGCCGACTCGATATTGTTGTCACTAAGCAATTGGTCAAGAAGACGGCGGACGTGTTGCAGGCTCGCGTTGTTGAGCTCCACGGGCGGAGCACCGGGGCCATGCATGGATGCGCTGCGTACCACCTTAGAGCCGTACGAGTTCGGCAGACCTATTGGCGAGGCAGGTCGGTAGTCAATGTCTGATTCAACGGTCTTGAGAAGTATATTGCTCTTGCTTCGACGTGGTGAAGGTCTGTTGAAAGTGACGCTGCCGACGCTTGAATTGCGCTTCCGAACGAGCTTTGGGTGCTTTGACATGATACATGTAGCGTCGTCGTCCTTAGTACCGCGCATACTGGAAGCCGCGAGACTCCTGTCGCCGAGCTTCGATCGGCCTTTCTTTGCTGTTGCAAAAAGCCCATTGAACCCCAACTTGTCTCGGTCGCCGGGCGAAGCAGTGTCGAGCGCAGCCATGATACTGGGTTGTTCATCTTCGGATCCATCGTCTGAGAGGTATGGAGCCAGGTCTGGATCGATAATATTGTCGTTATGAAAAGCAGGCAGCGAAGACTTGTTCTCGTTCTCCGACCCAAGATTCTGATGGAATGGAGCGCGATCATCAAAGCTTGGCCGCAGACCTCTGAGATTCTGGTGTTTCGAGTGCAGCCGTCGATGACTGGATGAGCGTGGCCGTCTGCTCAGCGAGATGAGAGAGTGCGACGAGCTTGGTCTCGCAAGACCCGGATGCGCATCAAATTCGATCACAGCAGATCGACGCTTAGCCTCCCTGTTTCTTCGAGAGGCTGGAATACCAATTGATGGAGTGACGACTTCTTCCGCGGCGCTGCGGCTGAAGACAGGGCCATTAAGATTGCCGGCACCGAAGTCACGAGATGACCTCTGACCTTGCGGACTACGCAGTAGGAGGTCTTCACCATCGTCTGAGTAGACTGTTGAGTCATCATCGGAGCCGTAGATCATAGCTTCACAGGGCTTGCATAGTCTCAGTGTGCCTGGTTGTCCAAACGGCCGTCCATTTACGAGAGAAGTACATTTGGCATCAAATATCTGTCCGCATGTCCGGCAATGATGTTTTCTCCTAAATGTCGAGAAGCTTTGACCACAATAGAAACAGTCTTTGGCATTCTCGTCTTTCATCCAAAATTCTTTGCTGATTACTCTGCGTCTGAGATGCATCGGCACATGAGTGGTATGCTGCGGTTGAGCTGCGTGAGCCTGTGGCTTTAGCACAGTCCTCTTGCGCTGCAAGCCGCTGTTGAAATTGGGAGATGGATCGAGCGTAGGTCGCTGCGGAGCGTTCTGGACCGTGCTGCTGGACGATACGTCGCCACCATCAGTCGTGGACGAAGCGCGTGACGGCTCGAACCCAGGCAGGTGTGAGGCACCAACGTGATACAGAGGCGGTCTAGTATTCCCATTTGGGCTGCGAAGTTCGTCCGCTGCCTTCAAGGCCGAGTCGAGGCTGGCGCCACTTTCATTCATAGCTGCCTGGGGCGCGAATCTTGTTCGCTCGGTTGGCTCAGCAATACTGCTGGATTCAGACCGCGCCTCCGAGGACACAGCGGATTGAAGTAGTCTCGCAGCCTTGGGTCGATCAATCTGCACTTCATGATGTGACAGGACACGGGCAAGAGCCTGTGTCGCGCTCTCACTGCGATCATCGTCCAGCAAAGCGCTCCTGGCTCTATCTACGTCTGCTTGGCTGGGCAGATCTGCTACGGCGTCTTGCCCGTCCCGTGGTTGGACATAGTCTCTAATGCTAGTGTCTTTGGGCCTCTCCTCTATCTCATTACGCTCTAGAGGTCTTGGCTGCCCAGCCGAGCTGAGCTTCAGGTCTGAGGCGTTGCTCCCGGCAACACTGGCTATGGTGGGAGATGCAGCGACACTTGCGGTGGAGACGGAGGCGGTGTCGGGCGCAGGTCTCTTCAAAGAGAGATTGGGCGGCCCCCGCGACACCGACTGCTGTGAAGTCCGCAGAGACTCTGCTTCTACCGAGTCTCTGGACGCGCTGCTGTTAGGCCGCGGCTTGAGCTCTTTCGCTGGCATGCCTCCTCCCACACTCTGCTTCAGACGGCTGTATAGTCCACTCACGCCATTGCTGACAATCTCTTTTGCTCCGACCCGCGAACGGCCGTCGAAGTCATGGAAGGACGTGAACTGTTCTGACTTGGAGGCTGAGGTGTGTATCTGGTCGAGCGCCTGCGCCAACACTCCCTTATCGATTTCGCGTCTGGATGTGATACTGGCCAGGGACCCTCTACGTGACTTGCCATTCAAGAAGTTCAGCGTGGGCGATTCGGGTGGCATGTCTGCGAAGGATCCCACCTCGTCTCTTGGGCATCGCGACAGAGGACATACGCGAACAAAGACACTGATGGAGTGCTGAGAGGTGACCGACGCTTCACGAGGCCAGGCGAGCAAGCAAGTAAGCAAGCAAGCAAGCAATCTTCAAGGTTCCAATTCTATCCGAGCCTTTGCGAATTCCAGAAAAGCCCGGCGATGTTTCCCACCTGTTGCAGCTTGCTGCCAGTGGTGCCCATGACCCATGATGCACGAGCGGGGACTGCCGCCGCTGACGTGGAGCTAAGCTCTATCAGGCAAGTGGCGTGCCAGGCGATTGGACACGCGTTTGCCTCGCGTGTCAGACATCAGAAGTTCAGATCTTGCATGTGATCACGACTCGACTCGCTTCGTACACGACATTCATATCGACATGCCACCCACGCGGCACCAATCGAGGTCGCGATGGCGAAGTCAATCACCCCCTGGCTCGGGGACTTTGTTGCCGCGGAGCTCCGAGCTACGATATCGTGGAAGGAGGCAATAATTGAAGCACCAAAAATCAAGCAGGATCCTGAGTGCCGTTTCTCTGACGACGGCAGCAATTTGCGGAGCTTGGTCACTGAACAGCAGCTCTCCGGCGCTTCACAGGTCCAGCTTCTGAGGGTCGTCTCTGCCTCAGGTCCCACCGTAGTGGTCATATCTGATGGCGCGACATCCATCAGTTGTGTCTTGTCTGAAAATGCAGTCAAGAAGTTGGAAGATGAGTTCGAAGAAAAGCTCGCTCTGGACCACAAAGGCGACATCTTGTCGCTTCGTGCCTTTACTGTGATAAGCACCCCTTTTGGACCGGCAGACCGCCGGATCCAATTCTACATCGACGATATACACTATGAATACAGCCTACGCAAGGTGACAGGCGGACCTCAGTCTGTCCAACAACATGAAGGCATTGAGCTACTTCTCAACAGAGTCCGAGAGATTTGGAACCAGAGATATATGGATGCTGCAGAAGAGTATGATGCCGATGACCATGCGTCCACTTCGGCAAGCCCTGGGCACGTTGCCAGAGCCCCCAGTCCACGGAACTGTCAGCGAGAGCAACAGCCAGTCAGGGACCCTTCAAAGTCGCATCTGCGGTCACAGCATTCATCCACCTCAAAATCGTCACCCGGGACCAAGAGTATCGATCAAGCACAGACGCAATTGCGAGCAGCCACTCATGGAGTGCCCAAACTGAGCAGGAACGCAGGTCCTTCACTAGGTAGGGACGGTTACGAAGTCGCAGCTGGCGTCAATCTTGCGCAGCCCCAAGGACCAGCTGCGGCAAGCGTGAAGATAGCCAAAGCACCACCTGTCGCAGTCCGAACCGACGTCCTGAATTTGCTTCTTCCACAACAGCCTGCAAAGTTGGGAGCGCAATCTTCTACGAATAAGCAGACCGAAATTGTGCCACAGCGACCACCAAGCACGAACGCACGGAAGCCTGCGCCTGCTTACGAGTTCTCAGTTTCACCCGTCGTTGATATCACACAAGAACCACGTAGCAGCACCAAGCGCAAGAGAAGCTCGATGTTGGGAGAAGCTCCAGTGCCGTATGGACGCCGCAAGATCCCTGAACCGCAACGTGATCTCCTTGAGAAGGAGTCTTCGTGGTACCCAGCTTTGCCTGGCGGACAGTTTCCGTGCCCTAACGTACCTATACAGCTACTCAGGATCTGGAATGCTAATATACCACAAGCCGCTATCGAGGCCTCTCAGCGCAGCCAAGCGGCTCGGCAAGCACAATCTAGTCAAGCTAGCCAACAACATTCTGAAGTGGCTGATGGCTCTAGTGAAGCTTCGGCAAGTGACTCTGAAAGCTCCGAAGATTCTGACCAGCCCTACGAATGGGATCCGTCTCCTGTTCTCCAGCCGCAAGTGGAAGCTTTGCCGGAAGATAGTAGCGCACCTTCACGTTCGAGTCAACAGCCAACAACGCATCAAAGCGTAGAGCGTACGGACTCGCGCGCCAATCGACCAACACAGGATTACGCGAACACGCTGGATAATGATGCGTCAGAGCAGAGTATAGAGTATCGGAGACATCAGTACAACGGCAGTGCATCCAATGCCTCCCAGAAGAGCTATGACGGTTACAGACCAGGACCATCGTCCACGAAAGGTCTAGAAAGAGGCTCGCGAAGTCCTGGTAGCAGTCAATCTCGTCATATCGCGCTAGAAAACTCGTCTAGTCGCTTCAGACGTCCCAACAGCCGTCTTCCATCTTCAGCCGTAGCCAGTCATGCAGGCTCAGTAATGAAGCCTGTTAATCCAGGCGGTGACAAACGCCTCTCAGGAGACTTCCATGGACTCCGGCCTCCACCAGGGCCCACAGGTGGTTCCTACCGAAACAGCGGTCGCCCTGCCGCACGCATTCGTGACTCTCGAGACGACCCTCGCTACACAAACGGAGCCCAACAACTACCAATCCGGTCGCCGGAAAGAACCTATAGTGCTTCTGCAAGGCAACCGCTCCCGCGCAGTAGCGGCACTGAATCTGTGATTAAGGGGACACAGTTTTCGAGCGGAGGCGACGACATGGAGACGGATGTGCCGCGGCCACTTGATCATTCGGCACAATCTCATTGGCAACGGCGACGAGAACAATTGGGAGGTGCACAGAGACGGAATTGGTTAGTCTGTCTACGGCGATCGTGCTGATAGTCCTCTAACACAAGGTAGGCTGCGCAACAACTATGTCCCATGCCCAGACCGACGCGCTCACATTGGCAAAGTGCATCAAGTCTACCTAAGGCAATTTCCGCAGGACAGAGTCACCCCTTCTGACTTCGAGAAGTCCGTCTTCGAAGCATTTGCCGAAGTACGCGAAGGCACAGCCCGTGGCATTCAACATAAGCACTCGGCGGCCGCGGCATCGGCTTCAGTGGGTCCTCTCCAAATCGATGGCGCCACCGATCCAGCTGACGACGACACGGCAGTCACGATGAAGGTGGAACACGAGCCTCACAAGCCCTTTGAGATATATGAAGATGAGACACCCAAGGTGCCCAAACGGAGATACATAATCAAGCAAGAAAGGCCTGTATTGAGTTCCGCCCAGGCTGCAGCCGACTATAAGGCCGCGGCTGTACCAAGTCAGGCAGAGCAGCAGCAGCAGAGCGATGGTAGCCCGCAGGACCCAGTGGGGCAAGAATCTGGCCAAGCGCTTGAGGAGGACAACCAGCAATCCAGCGAGTCACTGACTAGACCAATGTCAGCCATGGAGGAGTTCCTCCAAGCATATAGGGACATCAAGCCGGGCGGAGCCTTCGCGCGGTCAGCGCAGACAAGCAAGACCAAGCAACGGCCGAGGAAGCTCAACATCCTCGGTGCTCACTGGGACTTGTAGCTGTACAGTACATAGACAATGTCAAACTTGCTGTGCAATCATAAGACATAGGAGATGCTTTGCAGAGTCACGTATTGCTTCGCTCAAAGTGTCAGGTAGGGTGAGAATCATTACGCATTCACGACTGTCATGCTCAACAGCTCGTTTCGATTCGTCTTGGCTCAGGCTATGCTACATATGACGCTCCATCTCGTGGTGGAGACATGAAGCACAACAATCGCCGAATTCAGACGAAGTCAGAGCAGAAGCATATCTCATTCAATGCATGCAATCATCGCCCGATCCACTCATCCCTTGCCCACATCCACTAACCCTAAACCGCCAGACGAACTGTCTAGTAGCGCTTGCCCTCGCGGAGCACATCGCTGTACTCCTCGAGTGGGGAGCGGGTGAGCTTGGTCTCCTGCCACAAGTTGGGAGTCAAGAAGCCGTAGGTATTGGTGATGGCAGTGAAAGTGGCCTTGAGGGTGTTCTCAAGGGTCTTGGTGCTACCGGAAGAGGCGGTGTAGGCGTCATTCACACCAGCCAGCTGAAGCAGACGCTTGACGGCGGGCGAAGCGACAAGACCGGTACCACGGGGAGCCGGGATGAGCTGTAGCGAGAGTCAGTATCAACATGCGCAACAAGCTTGATCAGTATGTTAGTTCCACTTACACGGACGGTGACGGAACCGCACTTGCCGCTTTCCTTGACCGGAATGGAGTGAGGCTCACCGAGGTTGGTACCCCAGTAACCACGACGGATGGGCACAACGGAGAGCTTGGCGATGATGATGGCAGCACGGATGGCTGTCGCGACTTCCTTGGAAGTCTTGATACCGAGACCGATATGACCCTCGCTGTCGCCAATGACGACGATAGCCTTGAAGCGGGTTCGCTGACCAGCACGGGTCTGCTTCTGGACGGGCTTGATCTATAACACGAATTGCCATCAGTCGTCGTTCGCCAATGCATGTCTTCGTTGCAACGTGCGAGAAATGTCTCACCTTCATGACCTCGTCCTTGAGCTTGGGCAAGAAGAAGTCCACGATCTGGTACTCCTTGATGGGGAGCGAGTGCAAGTAGATCTCCTCCATGCTCTTGATCTTGCCAGCCTTCACGAGACGGCCAAGCTTGGTCACCGGCTGCCACTCCTTCTCGTCGCTCTTCGCACCACCGCGGCGAGGGCCACGGCCGCGTCCACGACCACCACGGCCCCTGTCGCCGCCACGGTCACCGCGCGAGGCAAAACCGCCACCTCTTGGAGCATCCGCCATTGTCGGTTTGTGCTGTTGTCGTGTGTGGTTAGTGAAGGTGGGCGACTGTGCGGTGTTGGTGGCGTGCGCTGAAACTCGAATTGAAGTCGATCATTTCAAAAGTGCCAAGATTTTCTGGTGGCCCCGCGCTTCAACCTTCCAGTTCAGGAGGTACTCGCATAAATTGAAGCCTGAGGCACGCATAGAACTCGTGATACGGGCACATCGCCTCTGCATTAGAAGAGATACGTTGCCATAATCGCCCCTGTACTCCGTGGCACCGTTTGGACAAGCTTCAATAACATATCATTAAATCAAGCTCGCTGGGTAGAGTTCCTATTCACGCCAACAGCCCTGGTATTGCAATCGCGTAATTTAAACTTCCTCATGCTTCGCACTGATCCTGGTGGGAATCACAGAATCTAGCAGTTGCATCCACCTGGTCCGCTCGCAGCACCGCTCTCCTGCCTGTTGCCCAGATCCACGCCGCCAGGCCGGCCTGCCGGCCCTCTCATTCCCCTCTGGCTGGCCTGCTCAATCGGCAGCTTCTTTGCGATCGCCGTGAACAGTTCCTTGACGTTCTCTGCGGTCTTTGCGGACGTCTCAAAGAAGAGCAGATTGGCTTCCCGTGCATATGCCTCCGCATCGGCGTGTGGTACTGCGCGCTTTGAGGGGTCCTCGGAGACAATATCGGCCTTATTACCCGCAAGTGCAATGACAATGTTCTCATTTGCCTGGCGCTGCAGTTCTTTGACCCACGACTTGGCCTTATCAAGCGAGCTCTGTGAACTCCATTAGCGGTGTTTATTGGGTCTGCTCGGGCGGACAATGCGCCTACCGCTTGTGTAATATCGTAAACAACCACTGCGCAGTTCGCGTTCCTGTAGTACATCGGCGCCAAACTTTTGTATCGCTCCTGTCCTGCGGTGTCCCATATTTCGAACTTCACAGTGGTTTGCTCATCAAGTGCTATTGTTTGTGTAAGAAAGGCAGCGCCGATTGTGGATTCTCTGAAGTCGTCGAATTGGTCCTGAACAGGATCGCATCAGTCTCGTTGCGGTCGACAGAACGATCGAGGAGCTCTTCATACCTTGACAAAGCGAAGCACCAGGGAGGACTTTCCCACCGCCGACTCTCCTGTCCCGGCATTAGTATGGTCCCTGCCCATAACTACCGCAGCGTCTCCTACCCAAAAGGACCAGCTTGAACTGCGCAAACCGTGCACCGGCCGGCCGACCTTGTTGCGTTCTGCCTGCCATGATCTCGTCCTTGCGCTGCCGCCTATTGCGTCGCTCTCCCTACGTATGTCCCCCTGCTCGATCGAATGACTGGCTCTGCTCGTGCGCCCAAGATGTGTCTGTGTAGATTGGTACACGTCGGTTGCTATGCAGTTGGCTGTGTTGATGTGGTCGTGTGGCTGAAGGACAAAGCCGCACGTTGGAAGCTTCGAACGTCATGCGCACGGCGCCTCGTGGCCTCCAGAGCAGCTTCACATGCATCCTCGATCCTGGCCATCTTCGCAACAGCAGCGTTTTGGCCTTTTCAACATCACCACCCCTTACGCGTCGTTGGGATACTCAATTACAATCTGCGCGAATTGGCAGGGCTGACAGGCTTGAAGTCACCCGGCTCTGGCTATATATCACGGCTGTCAAGATGAGTGTGAAGCTGCCCTTCCGGGACCTCAATGTCTATGCATCGTCATCGTATTATGCCTTCACCTCGCCATCTTCGCCTGATGCACCCGCGCTCGTTGTAGACCGACCATCCGGCGATCTGAGGCTGCAGGATGGCAAGCTCAGTGGCGGAAGTCGTGTATCGAGCATATCTGGCATTTTGGGAATCATCAAGCTCAGGCTGGGTACGTTTGATATGTCAATTCCGTCCAAGTGTAAAGCGGCTGAACGTCTTCATAGATACCTATGTCATCGTCATCACCAAATCTCAGCCTATGGGCAGGTTGAAGGGTCACCAAGTCTACAAGGTTGTCTCGACAGAGTTCTTACCACTGCGCGAACGCAAGATCACCGACCCAGACGAAGAGACCTACCTCAAATACCTGCAAATGCTGATCAAGTCCGGCCCGATGTACTTCTCGTACTCCTTTGACCTGACCAACAGCTTCCAACGCCAAGCACAGAACAATGCCAATGAACCATTATGGGCAAGGGCGGATGATCGCTTCTTCTGGAATCGCTATATTACATCTCCAATCATCGACTTCCGGGAGGGCAAGGCTTCTGGCAGACTAAGCTCTGTAGCCTCGAACACAGCGGTGGATCCGTACATATTGCCAGTGATGTTCGGAATGATGAGCATTACGAACACTTCAGTCAAGGGCAACGCCTTCACTCTAGTCCTGATCACGAGAAGGTCGCGGCACAGAGCGGGCACCAGGTATATGTCGCGAGGTCTAGACGAGCAGGGTCACGTCAGCAACTTCAACGAGACTGAGCAGGCTATCATCGTGAACGACTCAGCTTCTAGCGGACTGACCAGTTTTGCCGGAGACCAAGGGTTCTCCAACGGCAGACCAGCCGGTAGCAAGGAGACTCAAGTCCTGTCTTATGTACAGACTCGTGGTAGTGTGCCGGTGTTCTGGGCGGAGGTCAACACTCTCAAATACGTGCCGAAGCTTCAAGTGCGTGCGGTCGAAACTGCAGCTCAAGCAGCGATGGCGCACTTCGATGAACAAATCCGGCTCTATGGCGAGAACTACCTGGTCAACCTCGTGAACCAGAAAGGGCGTGAGCAGCGCGTGAAGACTGCATATGAGGAGATGATTCGGCTTCTGCAGTCGCAGTCCATGACACAACAAGAAGCCGATCGCAAGACTAGCGAAAAGTTCAATGTTATTGAGCCGACGGACCAAAAGGGCTGGTATGATCACCTGCACTATGTCTATTTTGACTTCCACAACGAGACCAAAGGCCTTCAGTGGCATCGGGCACAGCTGCTCTTGGATCAGTTGAAGTCAGGTCTAGAAGCTGGCGGATACTTTCACGGTATTGACATGCCGTCAGGTGGTGTTGATGTTAGGCGCAAGCAGACGGCGGTGGTGAGGACGAATTGCATGGACTGCTTGGACCGCACGAACGTGGTTCAAAGCATGCTCGGACGCTGGACCTTGACTCGAATGCTCATCGATATTGGTGTCATGCGGCCTGGCGAATCTGCGCAAGATGATCAGACCTTCGAGCACCTATTCCGAAACGTCTGGGCTGACAACGCGGACGTCGTCTCGCGGTCATATTCTGGCACTGGAGCACTGAAGACTGATTTCACCAGAACTGGTAACAGGACAAGAGCTGGTGCACTGCAGGACCTGAAGAACAGCATAACACGCTACGTCCGGAACAACTTTGCCGACGGGCCAAGGCAGGACGGATTTGACCTCTTCTTGGGTAATTATCAGCCTGATGCCTCAGGTATTGGATCGGCGAACCATTTTGCAGACCGCCGGCCCTTGATCGTCCAGGCTGTGCCTTACGTCCTCGGCTTCTGCATGTTCTTTGTTGTTGTCAGCGTGAGCACGCATCAGCTCCCGAACGCCTCTGTCTGGCCATTACGCCTGTTCACATTGCTGTGTCTAGGCGTGGCGGCGTACTCAGGCATGTTCATGTTCAACTACGGCACTCTATATGTAAGCCGCCGACTCCTTCCTCAGGTTCGTGAGGCATTTACTGACATATCTCACAGGTAAATTGGCCCAAGCTCAATACGCCACAGTGGGCTGTAGAGGCATACCAAGACACGCTCGACAAGGTCTACAAGGACCCTGTCGTTGGCCCACTCATTGCTAAGGGAGGCAGGAGTGACAGAAAACTAGGTAATCTGGAGGAGGGCAAGAAGAGGAAAGAATAGACGGCCCAGGAAGACTGCCCTGAGCATGCATTTTTGCGATAATAGCCCTGAGACGAGGTACCCGCGCCGAATTGTAATAGATGGCTCGAAACCAAGACCTACCGCGCCGACACGCCTCTTGTCTCGCATCATCTCTAGCTTCAAAAGCACGAGGTTGTCCACCCGAAGTGTCCTTTCCTTCTTTCCAGAGACGCGCAGCATTGCGGATGTTATCCAGGCTTCCCAAGGCACCAGCAGTCGCAGGCTCTACTATCTTTGTTCCTGCATACATCTCCAGTCAGCGTCGGACCCCTCGCGCCACGATAGAGTAACACGGATCGATCCATCAATAACGGAATCGATGACTTACGCCCAGCCGCTCGAGGGAGCCATATAGCACTGAATCATTATGGTCAGCATCGTTCTACCGCACTTCTAAACACCAGCAGATCGTCATACCCAAGCAAAGCAGTCACTCTTACAGGTCTCCAGACCTTTCAGGCAGTTGCCCGTGCCCTATACATCGAATCAGCTGTGATGATCGGTGGGCGACTTTGTGGACTCGACCTAGGGGGCAAGGACGTACAGGCCATGGAGCTGTGAACCCGCAAGTTATAATGGCCCCGTCTAAAGTTTTTATGCTGAAGACGCTTGTCGTGAAGAGAGCTAGGACGAAAATGAGGTGATGCATGGTCGAGAAATTCTGGTCGTGTCGAGGCTGCGTCCGCGCGAACGACGGTTATTATAAAGACTCGTGAGTTGGAGGCCGAAGGCCGGAGTCGTCAGAGTAGTAGGGCCCTAGGGAGACAAGGCACTAGTTTCACCCAGTTGACACCTACCTTACCTTATGTATGAGACTAGGGCTTTGTACAAAGCGATTTTGGTAGGGAACTCCCTAACCTAGCTACTTGCCAATAGCTTGGTACATTCTTGCATACCCGCATTTGATCCCTTCGATCTTAATTCAAGCTAGGTGTCCCTTTGCTTCTGACATGGTGGTTCAGACGGGAAGTGCAGGCGTTTTGCCTTCCGTGAATCTAATGTCTGTAGGGCATTCTACCCAATTCACGAAGGTGTGCAGTTGAAAGGACGGAGACTAAGGCTGGATAGATCGGATTCAGCCAATTGAAGTTGGCTATCCATCTGACAATGCCGAGCGGACGAGTTTTCAAAGGAATGTAAAGGTACGCTCTCTCTAGGCTGCTTCGCTATTCGGCCCGCGCGTGAATAACCCTCGGGCCTCGGCGCGCGAGCTCGCGAGCTCAAAGACGTAAAAGTCATAACCCGCTTGCCGCGGGCGCAGGTGTAATTCGGAATGTTTTGGACGAGGGCAACACAAGAAAAAAAGAAAAAGACAACCGCTCGCCGCGAGGGTAGGGTGTTGAGGTTGTGGCGTCTAGATGGATTAAGGCAGATCGTGGGCCAGATCGTGAGCGGTGATCTACCAAGACGGAGGCTTTGTCTCGGACTGTATGATGTCTATATTTGACTGCAGTTCCATCATGGGGTTCTTTAAGCAGTGCGCACTGGAGATCAGACCTGCTACTGTGTTATCTTCTCTCTTATATTTAAAAAATTTATCTACCATGCTTGTTGGGTTACTGTTGTCACACTGCCTGATTGTACATATGTGCTCGTTCATTTCTGCTTAACGTCTATGTCTATGACCTCCGCGGTCCGGCACACCGCCATCGAGTACACGAACTTGTCATCCATAAGTCAGTCTCCTCACATGAAGGAATCTGCTCACCACCTCCAAAAGGTCTCACATCTCAAGGCACCATCGTCCCCATCATCGCGTATTCTGGACACAGACGGACAACCAATCTGCTGAACCTCTGGAACGGTTGCAATCTTGACTCTCTGCGATCTGAACCCCATATTCCGTCGAAATCGATCCGAGTAATCGCAAACGAGCGCTCTAGACAGTCCTGGTCATGACATGCCATGTAGATTTCGACGTTGTAGCGTGCTACATGTACCACGCGCCGCTCGACCAGGTCAAGCTCCACGTCCAGAATTGCATCGAAGTGATCCACCGTAGGGAACTCAGTCCAACTGTGCCTGTATTTTCGTCCTGATGATGCACCTGCCCGGGCTAACGCTGCTGCACGCAAGCGACTGCGGTAGGTACAGGGCATCGAAAGCAGATGCTCAGAGGTGAAGCGCACACGCCTAAGGAGACCGAATGTGGATGCTGAAAGACGGCTTGTCCAAGTCCAGAGGGAAGAGTAGTCATTGATATGGTCCAGCCTGAATGTGAATGTGTTGGCACCATAGAGCATTGCAGTTGCCTCGCGGCGAATTTGCTTGCAGGCTCGAAGTAACTGGCCGGAGAGCTTTGGTGCTTGTGCGTTCTTTGATAGCCATGGCTTGATTGGAGTCTGACTGACTAGTGCCATCTCATAGATCTCGTTACGGACCTCTGCAGGCAGAGCCAGGAGAGAGGGTTTGGGTTCTGAGTTCTTCTCCTTCTTCCTCGTCCGGACTGCGAGGCCGCGCAGGCTGGTTGGGAGCCTGAATTTGCAAGACACCATGATGCAGCTCGTTGGACTTTAAGAAAGTGTCGACAGATAATCCAGGCCGAGTCCCAGGTCTAGATCGCGATATCACGGAAATCAGCCATGATCGCGCTTCGCATTGTGCGTCTCGGCGGTGTCGCTTGGTCAAAGCAAATGTCCACCTGGCCCTAAGTGGAAAAGACGCGTTGTCGACCTGGATTGATGAGGACGATGAAAATCATCTATTCGTATTATGATGTGCGTTCGCCTTGGCGGGCGAACAGAAACGTGAGGCCAGTTGCAGTGTAGTGATTAGTAGCTACATGTATCTAACCATTCATGCCGAGCTTTGGGACCGCCTTACCGTGCCGGCGAGCAAGTCGCTTCATTACCTTACATGCTCACTATCCACACTGCCGGGATGAAGTACGGTCATTGGCATCCGTCGACTTCTAGCAGTCGGGCCGTGAGGGCGTTCCTTCTATGCGGCTTTTGCTGTTAGCTCTGTATTCATTACTGACCAGGTAATACCACCCCAGAGTACCACATCTCAGCAGTGGCAAATTCATGGCATGGTGAACGGCGCGCTGAGCAGCAGATGTCGGCTTGCCAAATCGTATTGTCAAGGGTTGTATCACCGGAAATATCATTGATGTGAGCCGTGCCTAACGCTGCGGACATCAAGCGACAACATCTCCGTCCTATTATCTCATTCACCACCATACAAAATGAAGCGGGGCTAGAAGAGCTTCGAGGATTCGACATGAGTATGTATGTCCGCTGTACTGCTACCCTGGTCCAGATACGGTGCGGAGGCCAAAAAGCGCAACGCCATGCGCGGCCCTACATCTAGTCGGATCTTGCCGTAAGGTCGCTAGCGGAGTACAAATATACCTATAATTTTGGCGAGCTGATCCAGGTTCAAGCATCTACAGCGCCGCAGTGGAGAATTCAGTCCCTGCTAGGCTGCAAGTCCTCCGAGCAAACCGACCTCAAAGTTGATACATGAGCTTGTGGTCAGCAGACAGTACTTCGTCACTCCAGCATTGCACCATACTGGAGCCGCACGGAGCCTTTGTTGCACAACATGCGCAAGCACTCTGGGGAATCTGCGGAGGCGCCGTCCGTTGCAGGTTGTACTTTGTACCTCGTGAGTAGCTTCTCGTTCGCGGGCTGCAAGGCGAGATGTCGAACGGTTCTGAATGAGATGAGAACTGCTGTGGCAGCTTCCCGCATTGCGTTCCTACACTCTGCTGGTATTGGCAACCTGCATCTATGAGCGCGCGTGCAAACGAGGTAGCAGGATGCCACCCGTGGACGGCCTCGAAGCATTGCCTGGCTCGGGTGAGACATTGATGGCAATGATGGGAGGATATGCTGCCGATCGCCATGAAGTCCAGCGATGCGCTCGTGCATGCCTTACGTCTTGCGCAGGGCCAGTAGACGCAGAGTTCCCGAGATCCCAAGCTCTCGAGCGGCTGTGACTCCTGTGATGGCGACTGGCGGCGCGCAGTCCACTTTTCAAGAAGTGCCCACATGCAGGGTGAGTAAAAGTGCACGTTAGTCGCATTCGCCATGCATTGCCGCTGTGTACGCGACAAATGGCGAGGATGGGCCTCGCATACGCCGTGACGTCGTGTCTACCACACGCGCGTGGTCGGAAGTCTGGGAGCGGGCGGCGAGGTGCCAACATTGCACGTGTCTCTTGCCAGACAGACAGCGCGATGAAGGCGCAATCTTAAGGTGCTCGCTATGCTGCACGGGCCTACCAAATTTACCCCACCATCCAGTAGTAGCCCAGTCGAAGCACCTGCAGTTGGCGTTGGGCGATCCAGCCATCGCGGAAGCTCTATTCCCCAGATCCCGACCCTGACCCTGCCTTTCCACACGCCTCACCAAAACATCCCGAGTCCTCCCTCTCGCAGTCTCGCTGCAGGGCGCACACCGCTCCGAGCTCTCGTGAGGCCAAGTGATCACGTGCGGCGCCGACGTCCAGCAGCGTAGATCGTCAGTCGCACGGGAGAAGCCCGCGTAGCCACTCACCGTCAGCAGCCAGCTTCGACGGGTTTTAGCGCATACATTTTGCGTGCATGTGCTAGTGCTGGCCCTTATTGGCTTCTGACAGGGCATCCCGCAGCAAATTTCTTGAGCCCGCGGGCCAAGCTCATGTAGTATATCTCGCTCGAGTCTCGACATGCTGCGCGCCCTCGACACTGCCGTCATCTCGGGCGAGCGCTCACGACGAGCATACCGCTCACGGCTTTACACTGCATCGACGGGCAGACGCGCGACGGTGGCTGACGTGTGTACCAGCGAGCGTGACCGGCCTGGGTAAGACCTCTAGTGCATCATGTCGGACGGCGCAGGCACACCAGATGACACGGACCCTGAGCTCCCAAGCAGCCAGGTCCTCGCTGGAAATGGTGGCTTATCAGACGCGCCCCGCGTCTCATGTCTTCTCAATTGTATGCACGACTTGACTAACACTCATTGCTGGCGCAGGGACTTCGAAAACAAGGGTTTGCGGCTGTGTGCCGTGACATTCTGAGGCACCCATCACTGCTGTTGCCAACGTTCGAACTGCCTTCTTGGGCCAAGACCTCGACCCGTCACATCACGCTCCCCTCCGTCACACGGGTTGTTCCTGTTCGAGTCCCAACAGACCTCATCTGCTGGCCCACCACCACCATTTGCCAGGGCAATCTCAACCCGCCAAGAGTGTTGTGTTCGCAGAAGATCCTGCGACCAATGTATGGTTACGAGGCCTACGCCCAACGATGGACTCGGAGGACGGACAGATATTCGTAAAGGCAAGCAAGACCCCACACAGGACGACTTGATACTTGCCGCTTTCGCTACAATGCGCGACTGACTCGATGAAACAGAATCTAGCATACTTCGTCCGCACACATGAAAAGGCCCTTGCCAACGCGCTGCAATTGCAGCGGACCAAGCATGGTCATCAGCAGTCCTCAACGGCTGCATCGTCGTCTACCACAGTCAGCCTCGCGGAGGCCTTGACGAGACCATATGTCGGCTTCTCCAGCCGCGATCTCAGAAGAACACAGCTTGCCCTGACCCCTCATCACCTCTTCTATCTTCTGAGCAAGTTTGAGGAATTGGGAGTAGATATTGGCCCGATGAACATTCGACTGGAGAACCTCAACAGCGATGCACCATCGAATTACATGAGCTTCCTTGGCCATGCACCCAAATCGAGAGGCAAGCAGACAGACGCGGAATCTTTACGTTCCGTATCCAGCGTTCGGAGTGTCATGTCCTCGGTCTCATCGATATGGTCTAACTTCTCACTGTCGAGCAGCGCAGCGAAAGAAGAGAAGAGAAGAGCACAGAACCGCGAGGATATCAGGTACCTGTACTCTTGTTTCACCAAGATGCCGTCCTTGAAGCTTTCGCCAGATCATCGCGCTAGGTTGGTCAAGGGCTATGAAGAGTTCCCTTTCGACACCGCAGTACCTCTATTCGCTTTCAAGAACTTGCATGAGCTGGAGATCTGCGATCTTGATTTCAGACAGTTCAACGGGTGGGACAGGATGGCAGATCAACTGTGGTTTTTAACAGTCAGGCGTGCAGGATTGGACGACCCGATAGATATTCTGCGCAACATCGTCCTCGATGACCTGGAAAGGCGCCGTAAACGATCATCGAAAACTCAAGGCCCGCCCACGCCGTCCACGCTAGGCGCGCCATGGCCATCGTACTCCAGCAGCCCCAAGGCAAGACAATTCGACCTTGCGCGATCTTATACCTCGCCAGCATCGCCGGTAGTCGACCAACGTCGCGCATCGCTAGGCAACCCATACATAGCAAGAGTCGGAACGTCGGATGGGACAAAGTCTCCGGCAAAAACACATGCTCGCCAGAGAAGCCCTTCGCCAGGTAGACCTTCGACCTCAAGGCATGGCTCATCGCACAAGTCGCGCAGAAGTGGTGTGCCTGTCAACAGGAGGTCGTCGGGCAGCTCTAGCTCCAGCACGCACGACGTCACGCCGAGGCAGAGCACTCCCGACCTACTGGCCATGAACATACTGCCGCCATCAAAGTGGCGTTTCTTGCGGCATCTCAGTCTTGCGGAGAACGGGTTGACGTCTTTAACGACCGAAGGGTTTCGACCAGTTGCTGCAACGCTGCAGTCTTTGGACTTGTCCGGAAATCTCTTCACTGAGATACCAGACGCGCTCGCAAGCCTGACCCATTTGCGAGCCCTGAACATGAGTAACTGTATGATAAATAGCTTGCAGTCACTGACAAAGTATCCTCTGCCGGCTATAACCACCCTCAACCTGCGCTCAAACCGATTGCTTTCGCTTATCGGCATCGAGAGCATCCGGACTCTGGAGAGAGTAGATTTGCGCGACAATAAGCTGTACGACCCTTCTGAGCTGAGACGCCTCACTAATGCATTGGATCTGGTAGACGTGTATGTGATCAAGAATCCATTCACCCGCACCCACAGCAACTACCGGATGGCCATTTTCAATGCGTTCCGAGACGTGCCAGGTCACACGCACGACATTACAATTGACACATTGGGTCCGACGTACAACGAGAAGAAGCTGTTGCACGACCGGGCTCCTGAGCCTGTTCAAGCTCCAGTCATTGGTCCGGCGCCGGAGGATGTGGACTGGTCAGAAGCAACTTTGGGTGCTGCTGAGCCCGTACCTGAGCTGGACTCGGTGGACTCGGATGAAGAATCACAGGGACAGCCATGGCAAGTTGCCGCTCATCGCCGAGCAACAAGCGACGGAGGTCCCAAGTCTGTCAGCAAGCGGAAGAAGGGGACACGAAGGAGGATTGTGGAGTTATCAAAGCGTGAGACTGCTTCGGATGCTCCTAAGAATCCATCGCTACAGCACACTGCTGAGATACCACTACCTACGCCATCAGATCCGGAGGAACCGACGACGCCAGAGCTCACACAATATCACACGGCTCCTGCCACGCAGGTCCAGACTCAAAGCCGCCAGCAGCTTTCAGAGCGGCCGAGGCTATCGACCAACTTCACCTCGCCTACGCCATCGCCGGAAATACGCGACGCGTCCGACGACGACACGTCGCCACTGCAGTCGCCGAGTACCATCCATCCCGTCGACTCGCACACTGAGCTGTACCGGCAAAAGATTGAGGCGCTGAAGCGCGATATGGGTCCAAATTGGCTGGCCGCCCTCAACGAAGACCGACACGAAGACGGGCGAGCTAGGTCGACCAGGGCTACGAACGTTAGACCTAAAATGCCTACAAAAGCCATTGGCGCAGGCGGGCGGACATTAGGCTGAGCCCACGGTCTTTCGGCATTTCTCGTCGGGGAACAGCATTCAGCGGCGGCGTTTTGGTGGTGCAGTCTCCATTCATCATTGCTTGAAAGCGGTTTGCGATCTAATATCATGAAAGCATGGCGTGGCATGGCCTGTTTTTGGATGGATCTGTTTTTGGATTTTTGTAAAATACCCCCAGGTTCTTTGAGCGTTCTTGCGAGATGCGTCTTCTTCGGAGGGAACCATTCTGTTGTAGATGGCGAGGCTTGGTCCACGGAATATATTAGACTTTGGTCGTGAGGACTTTTGAAGCGCACAGAATATAGTTAGCGAAGGCGTTTGGGGGAGCGTTGTTGTTTTTGCATGGGATGTCAGTCTGTCGATTCTGCTGCGGATAGACTCATGATAGTCCGGACATGCCATGGAGACGGCCTTAAGGTACTCGAGAAGCTGCAATCGCTTCGCTTCTTTGGGGACCAGTTGTGTATCTGAGCTGCGCCGACGGGTACCGAAGCATGAAGCCATTGGCGTGCACTGTGCCTGTCGCCGCACCAAGTCGTACGGTGGAGCAGTAGACACAGCGCCTCGTGTGTTGATCCACGACCGCTCCTTCTAAGCTGGACAGCTACACATGGCGGTGCTGCAACGCGCGTGGTGCCGTCTAGAGGGGATGCTCCGTACACGTTCATTCGCGTCGCACCATAATGTGTAGCGGGCTGCCACGCGCGCGCCTCTTGCGACACTCGTAGAGGCACAACACTGAGGCTTTTGACGACGCCTGGTGCTGGGCAAGAGCCGATGTTGTACCTGCAGCGTGGCGCAAGAGGCAGGAGGGCGTGACTGTGGGAGAGGTCAAGCACGATCACCAAGGTACAGTACGTAAGGTAGTGCGAGTAGACACGCCAATGATGTCGAGATGGGAGTCCTAAGATGCATGCGTATTCAGTAGAGCAGAGTGCTCCGGCGCGTGTGAAGTCGTGGATTCGTCATCCCTATTGGCCCGTGTTACTTTTTCGAGAAGACCTGGGCAGAGGCAGGCTTGGTGCATGGGTTGATCTGCGGAGCGGCCTCGAACAAACAGCCTGTCCTGGGCGATGACTAACAAGGGACGCTCTTAGGGGCTTGGTATGCCCCTTTGTGAACATCGCAAGCATCAGGGACAGCTCGACGCGGTCTCTTAAGACGACGGTGACTGGGGCGATTGTTTGCGCGAGACATGTTGAGATTGTGTGGAGGACAGTAGCACGATATTCGGGCAGCAATTCATATAGTGCAGGTGGACCGGCTTGGAGGCGCAAAAACGCTCGGACCGCCCATCCCGTTCCGCCAAGCGAAGCGACGACTCTGACTTGCTGAAACTTAGGTCACCACCGACCTCCTACATACGTGCCTTCCACGACACAACCCAACCACACGTGTCCCCGACTCCAGCTTGCCATCAAGCATTCACCACATCAGCACGTCCATCGCGCTTCACACGCCAGCATCACACATTGTCTCGGCCATCGTCGTCGGCACGGAGGTCAGACTCAAAAGGCGCCAGTACATCGCTGTCACCACCTGCTGCTGAGCCTCACCATAGCAAAGCGGTCAACATACGCAGAGCAGCCACTGCTCCCGCACTCGACCGCATCGCCAGCACGACCACAGGCGTCGCACCCCGTCCGACCGCTGCACGAGCGACGCTGACGAACCAGAGACGCGCGCGCCAACAAACAACTCAGCCGCTTCGGAAAGACCGGGCAGGCGCGTGATTCCAACGGCGAGAGGGATCCCAAGAGAGCACAGAATCGGGCTGGAAACACTTGATACGCGCATTGGCACAATCGGAGGGGACCCAGGAGTGCGGATAGAGGGCAGAGCCTGAGCGCTCACTACTTTCGGTAAGACCCACTTTTCTCCTATAGATCGTGACGCGTGGCGCCAGGCGGCAGTCGTTGGTCAGGTGCGCGAGATGGCAGCGGTAGTAGACACGACGTGAACGACGGGTCGGAGAAGCGTGACCGGGCCGAACTCCTAAGGGTAGGAGGAGAACATGATGTGGCTCGTCTCAGCGGGCAGCTGACTGTGACAGCAACTCTAAAGCAGGGCGAAGAGCAGGGAGATGTCGCGCCGGATACAATATCCACACCATCATGCTGACAAGAGAAAAGCTTTTAATTTCTAGGGCACCACCAGCGCGAGCATAGAGAGCTCCGGTACGCCAAGCCAGCCAATCACCTCACCAACCGCCGGCCATGGCGGACCAAAACGATGTCGATCTCGACTCCATCATAGATCGTCTGCTCGAAGTTCGTGGAAGTAGACCTGGAAAGCAGGTGCAGCTGCTTGAGACCGAGATTCGATACCTATGCACCAAGTCGCGCGAGATCTTCATCTCCCAACCCATTCTGCTCGAACTCGAGGCTCCCATCAAGGTATGATGCAAATCACCTTCTCTCACTGATACATCAGCTGACGCCTCCAGATCTGTGGTGATATCCACGGCCAGTACTACGACCTTCTCCGCCTCTTCGAGTATGGCGGTTTCCCCCCAGAAGCCAACTACCTCTTCCTCGGAGACTACGTCGACCGAGGCAAGCAGTCGCTCGAGACAATCTGCTTGCTGCTCGCATACAAGATCAAGTACCCCGAGAACTTCTTCGTGCTGCGCGGCAACCACGAGTGCGCGTCCATCAACCGTATCTACGGCTTTTACGACGAATGCAAGAGGCGCTACAATATCAAGCTATGGAAGACTTTCACGGACTGCTTCAACTGCCTGCCCATCGCGGCCATCATCGACGAGAAGATCTTCACAATGCATGGTGGTTTGAGCCCAGACTTGAACAGCATGGAGCAGATTAGGCGGGTGATGAGGCCAACTGATGTAAGTGGTGCGCTTGTAGAATGCCAAGCCATGGTTCACTGACTCCCGATCTAGATTCCTGACTGCGGTCTGCTTTGCGATCTGCTCTGGTCCGATCCGGACAAAGACATCACCGGCTGGAGCGAGAATGATCGTGGTGTCTCCTTCACATTCGGTCCCGACGTAGTATCTCGCTTCCTGCAAAAGCACGACATGGACCTCATCTGCCGTGCGCATCAAGTCGTCGAGGATGGCTACGAGTTCTTCAGCAAGCGTCAGCTCGTGACGCTGTTCTCGGCGCCAAACTACTGTGGCGAGTTCGACAATGCCGGTGCCATGATGTCGGTGGACGAGAGCCTCCTCTGTTCCTTTCAGATCCTGAAGCCAGCTGAGAAGAAGCAGAAGTACGTACAGCATGTCGATCAATGGGTGGAAACGTACGCTGACCGCTTTCATAGCAGATTCGGCCGCAGATAGGGGAAGTGACCGAAATTGAAGCGGGCAGTCCGACCAACAAGGCATCGATACTGCATGCAACCGTTTCACAGGACATGTCGAATACGACGAGGATGGGTATGTAGAGCGCGAGTGCTGTAAGCTGCGAGCAGGCCAGCGAGGCCGAGATATACACGGGCTGCGGGTGTGAACAGGCGGGTTGTACGATCACAAAGAAATTTTGGGGGGCGGTCCCAGAGGGCGAGGTGTAGGTCGAGGGCATACGAGTGAGCAGGGTTGCTGCGACGCTTGCCCGCGCTGTCTGCCTGCTTGTGGCTTGTGCATTAGTTGATGGGTTTCCCGACATGTTTTTTTCGAGCTGTCTCTTGGTTCCTCTTTTGAGATTTGTGCCTTGTGCTGGGGCGTCACGGTCTGCTTGCTTCTGGCCTGTCGTCGACCTCACCATCATAGACATCTGCCTGTGGCTGGTTCGAACTAGGCTTGACTTTGTTTGACAATTGTCCTGCGTCGGATTCTGCGTCTCTTGTCTCCCAATAGGATACTCTAGGCGCCGAGTATACCACAGCGAACTTTACTCTCCTGAGGCTTGCACGACTGCGCAACTTCATCGTATATGTACCGGTGCAGTTGTGCCTACATACATAATTGACAATTTTCACCACACATGAACGACACTCATTGGGACTTCTTCGCGTTGACCTGTCGCAGCTTGTCCAGCTCGAACATGCGCGTAAACACTCAGTCCTATGAGATTCGTTTAACCCTCCGGCAATCACTAGCTCTTGAAGCTAAGGAGAAAATAATAAAGAGAAAAAAAAAACTCACCATAACCTTTCTCGGAGAAAACGTAGACAAGAACCACACCCGCCCCGCCCCGCCACGCTCCCACACCGTATCCTTCCCCCTCCCCAGCGTCTGCCTCGCCACACTCCGCGCATAAGCCACACTCGGCATGCCATTCGCCTGACTGTGCGTCAAGCGCCTCTCGTACTGCTTCGCCACAGGCACATACAGCAAGCCCTCGGGCAAATCCCTGTGCGTCCGCGCGATACTACTCTGCACGCCGCCCGTGACAATCGTGACGACTTTGACGTCAAACGGCGCGAGCTCGATGCGCAACGTGTCGGAATAGCTGTGCAGAGCCGCTTTGGTGGAATTGTAGACGCTCCCGAAGACGTACGGCATTTTACCCGCCAGGGAGCCGATCTGGATGATTGTTCCTTTGGCGGCGCTGAGGAGCGGCGCGAAGGCTTGGCAGAGCAGCATGGGGGCGAAGACGTTGGTTTCGTAGGTTAGGCGGATTTCGTCGAGGGAGATGTCCAGGGCGGGGACGGTGTAGTTGCGGCCGGCGTTGTTGACGAGGTAGTCGAGGGAGCCGTTGGTGCGGGTGGCGATTTCGGTGTACAGGGCGCGGATGCTTTCTTGGGAGGTGGCTTCGAGGGGGAGGGTCTCGATGCCGAGGTCGGCGAGGTCCTGGATTGATGAGGTTTTGCGGGCTGTAGCGAAGACTCGCAGGCCTTGGGTTTTGTATTCTCGTGCTAGGGCGTGGCCGATGCCAGAGGAGCAGCAGGATATGACGATTGTTTTTTGAATTGTCGGGGATGGGGTTGTCGGGTTCGGAGGGTTTTCAGTCTTGATGGCTGGATATGCAAGGATTGTCGTTGTAAGGTCCTATCTCTAGATATAGTTCTAGACAACAGACTCAGCCTCGGCAACTAGCAGTGTGCATAGCCTTCCGAATTCGGTAAGGCGCGCGTTTTAATATAGCTGTCAAACAGAAACACTGTCTTGAGTTTGAAATGAAACGGAACAAACCTACACAGTATATCATAGTTCATTCACTTCATGAACTACATATTGAAGCACTATTCGCATTCACTGCCGAACTAAACACTTTTTTCTCAGGATCTGGATATCCCTCATGTTCATCCACGATCACCGTCCCATCAGCGGCAACAAGCTCTATTAAGCTCATCTCCTCCCAGGACAATCCAAGATCGCGGACTTTCTTCTGGTTCTGCGTCGGTATGATCAGGCATAAACCGTAGTAGACAACGAAAGATGAAACAAATGATAGCATCCATCCGAGATCGCCTAGTCTGGTGGCTTTCGTGCTGACTTTCGCTCCTAGAGTCCCGCAGAAGCCGGCGAACGGTAGTGCAATGCCTACTATGTAGGCGAATACGGCTTGTAAATTAACCCCGCTGTTGAAGTAGTAGTGAGGATTATCTTTCGAGCCATTGTAGAGGTGTGCAATAGAGACATTGCCTATTTGAAAGGTCAGTATCTACCACAAGGAGAGTTTGCAGCCATGCTAGCATACCTTTTGTAAGGAGCCAATAATCGCAGACCATGATTGCGACTACAGAGGCCTAGCAAGCGATGGCCAGAGGGTCAGTTGATGTCTTAAGACACAGTGTACATTGCTAACCATGAAAGCGTACCATGAAGAGCCCATATCCTGATAAGAACGTGGTGAATGTTCCGGCGGATGCTAAGATCTTCCAGGGACAGATTGCGAAGGCTAGGCACTCCACCAGCAGTCTGAAAAGGCGGTGGGTCAGCATGACCTGATGCCTTGCAAAAAGGTTTGCTAATTGCTTTACTCACTGCCCACGCGGAATGGTGATGAAACGAGGGAAGAGCATGCTGCTGTCGGATCCAAACGGGATCATGTTGGCAGCAATATTAGTCCCGAGGATGCTGACGCCTGCGAGACGAATGTCAGTCGAGGTCTTTGACAATCAATCCACGAGACCTACTCCAGCCAGCGGCTGCAAGGAAAACGGCCGTCCTGGCACCGGCAGTCCAATAGCGAGACAGAATTGCATCCAATAAATCCCATTGGTTCCAGACAGCAAGGCCCCAATTCTGGTTGATCGCAGCAGTCGACAGTATCCCCAGACTCGCACTCAGTGTGACAGCAATTGGGTTGCTAAAAAGCTGACTCCACATCGCCCCCGTCTTCGTACGACTCCACCTCGCAATATCAGGCTGGTTCGTAATAAGGGTGGCAGTGTTACCCATCCCAGCATTAATGGAATACACAAAAAACCAACCCCACCCATCATTCTTGGCCTCCGCAGTACTGTTCAAATTGCCAAGTCCGGTATTGCCTTTGGTGTTGACCATGCAGAAGATGAAGAGGCCAAATATTGCGGGCAGCATGACGATGGCTTTGAACCAGAAGAAGTTGCGGAGTTGGTAGGGACGGAAGAAGGTGAAGGGTAGGTGTATGAGCCAGAAGAGGAAGAAGGCGAGCATGCCGGCGGATGTGATGCCCATTGATGCTGGGATGGTGTTGGGGATGTTGGTGTAGTTGTGGCCGAAGACTGCTCGGAGCATGTTGGCTAAGAGGGCTGAGCCTGAGTAGAGTTGCACGCCGTACCAGACTATGGCAAGCAGAGCGCGTACCCCTACCAGAACCGAGTCGTCAACGGTCAGCAAGCATCTCAACATACCCATCGACGCAGACCTCCTTACCGACGAAGTAATAAGACCCGTACATGCCAAACACCGCTCTACCCACGATAGGGTAGCCGATATGATAGACGGACGCGCACCTGCTGTTGAAGAACATGGCGATGCTACTAATAAGCTGGGAGAGGAAAATGGTGATGATCGCTTGCCACCAGTTGAGGCCTATTCCGATCATTGTGGAGCCTGAAAAGAGGGTCAGTGTGCTGGACATATGGCACTTTGGGATTGAAGAGGGCGATCATACCCAGTGTCCAGTTTCCGAACGAGAGGCCCCAGTAGAATATCACGTCTGGAGCGACGAGGATAAGGTTAGAAACTTGTTCAAGACACAATGATTCCTTCTGACCTGGCAGACTTACAGTTCCACCAACGCCAGGTCCTCTTCTCGTACGGGGTCGGATCTAAATCCTCGTTGGACCATTTTGGCCCCTCTCGACGATGGCCATGCTGCTTCATAGTCAGAATGGTTCGCGAAGCCGCGACTCGCCTGATCTTACTTGATCAAGTGCTGTGTCTGGCACTTCAATCCATTCCCTGAATGCGTGCCAGCTCGAGAAGGCTCTCCGGGCATTGTGCGCCTTCTCGTTCGCCTTGGCTTTGAAGCTGGCATGGCTGAAGCGCATCGTCATACGCTGGGATGTCGAGTCCAAGGGCTGCGATGAGACGATTGTCTGAGCGTGCCAGCTTTTCGATCGCACCAGAGCTGAGAATGTGGCGGATAAGATAACGCACGCGACCGCATGCAGGGACCTGTGCGGCAGAGAGCCCTATCTAGAGGTGCTTATGCTGGAGTACGCCAGGTGAAGTTGCTTTCTAGCGGAAAATGTCCATGTATGTGTGTGGGATAGAGCGTCCTGGGCTGCAATGCAATATGCCCTCCGTGAGGGTCCTAAATCTTGTCATCGTCATCTTGAAATGCCCGAGATGAATGATATGGGATCCCGTGGCGAATTCCTCATGCGTGATGGCGCTACTGGTCCAACTGCCTGTTCGAGGAAAGCGCGCGGGTAGATGCAGTTTCGGTCCGCTGATGCTCCATAAATTTCTCCCGATCGGGCAAGTTCTCATTCATAGTAATGCTTCGTGCTTACAGTGTGCATAACTTTATATGTAGCAAAGTGCTTTGAGAGAACATGCCGACTCCCTTGTTTTGCTAACTCGATCATCGCATGAACATTGGTCAAACAGTCAGCAATACAGATCACTATACCAAGTAGATCATCCTATCCACTACACCAATTTACCGAACCACACGCCTCGCAATGCCTGACCACTTCCTATTCCTCTTACAACTTCATGCCCAAGACCTTATGCACCCTCAGTGCTTGCCTGATCGACAAATCAAGCATAATCTCCTCCGAGCCACCAGGAATAGCATAAGCCCTGACATCCCTGTACAATCTCTCGACCTTCGCACCTTGTCCTCCCCTGCTGTAAGAAAGACCACCGAAGATCTGCGACGCCTCTCGCGCACAGAACTCGAACGTAGTAGTCGCCTGGGCCTTGAGGCCGGCGATCGCACCACCAAGCTTCAACATCGCTTCCATCTCACCCATCTTCTGGGCCTGGTAGATCAGGTTCTCCATCCATGAGTACGAGGCCTCGATTTGACGAGCCATGTGCGCTAGCTTGAGACGGATGACGGCGTGCTCGATGAGCTTCTGTCCGAATGTGCGGCGCTTGTGCGCGTACTTCATGCTCTCCTCGTAGCAGACACGAGAGAAGCGTAAGCATTGAATGATGATGCCGATGCGCTCGTGATTGAAGTTCGTCATGATGACCTTGAAACCCTGGTTCTCCTTTCCGATCAAGTTCTCGACAGGCACCTTGACGTCCTCGAAGGTCACGTACGTGGTGCCGGAGGACCATACACCCTGGCAGTCCATGCGGCGCGTGCTGACGCCGCCGAAGGAGCGCTCAATGAGCAGGATCGAGATGCCGTTCATGCCGGACTCTGGGGTGCCAGTGCGGACAGCGGTGGTGAAATAATCGCACCATACACCATTAGTGATCCACTTCTTCTCGCCGTTCACGATGTAGTGCTTGCCGTCCTCGCTCAGCTTGGCCTCGCACGTCAGGTTTGCAACGTCAGAACCTGCATCAGGCTCCGTGATGGCGAGACAGATACGCTTGTCTCCTGCGACGAGCTCAGGAGCGATGCGGTCGACAAGCTCCTTTTTGCCGTGCTTCACGAGTGGCGGACCACCAATACCGTAGCCGCCGATCACGTTCCATACGAAACCTCCTGATCCAGTGCGGGAGAGCTCATCCGTGAGCAGCATCTCGTGGAAAAGATCCCACTTCTCGGCCGGCACGGACTTGATGTTGTTGCCCTTGGTCATGTGTGCAGGGTATGGGTGCATGCCGAGCAGACCGGCCAGATAGCCGCGCTCGCCCATTTGCTTGTAAACGCTGTCCGGGACCTTCTTTGCCTCGTCCCACTCGGTCACGTTGGGCATGATCTCTTCTTCCACCCACTGCCGGACCTCGTCGCGGAGTGCGGCGTGGGACTCGTTGAAGTAGGGGGTATGGTAGCTCTGGTACCACGAGGGGTCGGCGTATGGGACCATGTCACCGTATTGCTCCATCGCCTCTGCCTCTTCCTCGGCTGCTGGGCCCGGGGCGGGAGTCACGACACCAGGCTCGGCGGCGGGGACGACCTTCTCTTGCTTCTCTGCCTTGGGCGTCGCGGGAGGAGAGGGCGGCGCGGCGGGCTTGGGCTTGCTGTCGAGGGAGCCGACCATGAGCTGCTTTTGGTACTTTTTGAGGATGGACTCGTTGTGGTACTTCCAGAACTGCTTGCTGGCATCCTTGCCGGCGACTCGCTGGAGGACTGGCGAACGTCAGCATGGCGCAGGGTGTTGATCTCGATGCCGCTTACTCTTCTGCCCTCCGGGATGCTCGGTCTGGAACTGCGTCAGGTCGTAGACGTCCTCGTCGACAATAATGAACAAGTCATCCTTCTTGTTGTGCGACGCCACGTCGCTGGTGTTGAACGTCTTGGACATGATGATAGATGGTGCTGGATCGATGGATAGTGCTGTCGAACGATGGACAATCACGAACGCGAATATGAAGGATAACGGATGGAAGAAGGGGCGAAGACTCCGGCGAAGACCATCCACCTGACCGTAGATGACTGGATCACAAGCTTTCGTCCTCGGCTCATCCAGCGCTGCTCAGCCTTTCACATGCCGCCGCGCAAATAAGGTTGTGTGGATGTGCATGTGAAGACGCATCCTGATGATGACCAAGAGAGCTGGGGCTCCAGTCGGTCCATCCTGGAGAGCCGCATGGCGCCGATGCATGAGCGTGAGTAAGCTGCGCCATCGCACGCATGATTGGACTAGACTGCGTTTGTCCCGCATATCATCGCCGTCATATCTACTCCACCTCCAAGTCCAGATTGCGCAAGGGATACCGAGGCAGCTTCGGCAAGTTCGGGTCTTGACCAAATGTCGTGGACGGGCAAGTGTCCCACGACTTGAAGGAGCAATAACGCGCTATTCTGTATTAGGCGACGACAACTGGCTGGGACTGAATTTATCACGATACCTTATATTGATGGATGGGACAAGATGAGTGCGATGGCTGTGCAGAGCGACGCACCAATACTAGCTCGCTCCTCTGTAATTCGGGCGAAGAAGCCTGAACCTCCTCCAGAGTCGCCAGCTTCAGAATGGACGCGACGCTGGATTATCCTGGGCTTCTGGGCAGTCGTGGTTGTTCTTGGATTGCCACACTGGGTATGGACGACGTCCATTCACCGCTCGAATCTTCCACTGGAAACGATGGACAATTGGGCTGAGGGCAAGGTGTGTCGTGATATACCGAGAGGCAAGCGCCTGGCTGATTCACATTAGACGTGCCAAATACAATATCCATTGCGTATCTCACTCAGCATTCCCGCATCCAGTCACGAGACAGTCGAGGTGCTAGCTCGCACCGTACGGGAGAAGCTCACAACACATCAAACGTTGCCCTACTACACTTTTGATGTTACGGCTGGGCCTGCTGACGGCAAACGTCCGGAATCGTCCCAGGACACATATGATCTGAACGTATTGGTTAATTCTGTCCGAACTGAGCCGGAGCAAGCCAAGCTCCAGTCATGGGCTCCTGTGCTAGATCTCAAGATCCCGGGGCTTGAGAACGTCGAAGTCGAGGAGCTGAGCACAAAGATTGCTCAGCACATCAGGAGTGTCTTCGTTGATGAGGCAGAAGCGATCTCGTACTTGCTGGCCGAGACACCTTACTCAGCTGCCAAAGACGCACAGCTAAGTCTTGAGCGCAAAGCATTACTCGATGCAAGGACCACGCGTTCCTTCAAATATGCTACTACATACCATCTGACGTTCTCTCTCTTTACCTCATCAGCTTCGCCATCAGCTTGGGAGATCGACGAGGCGCTCGATCAATACATGAAGCCGTGGACCAATGCACTATCTAGCATCAGTCAATTCACGATTGATACTCAAGTCCAGCTCCACGCCTCCTTTTCGCCATCTATTGCTGGCCCTCAATACGACGAGGCTACCGGCAGATGGCAACTCCAGAAGACAGACCTTAGTGGTTTTGTCAATGCAGCGGAGTGGCCACTTAGCCCAAGTATTGGTGCAGGACCAACAATCAATTTTGTGCTGTACATTCCATCCAAGCAACAAACTCCGCTCGAAATCACGGAGACAGGCGGGACTAGCTGGCTGATACCACAGTGGGGAGGCGTGCAGATCTTCAATCCGATCGGCTCTCAGGGCGAAAAGCTCACGGCCAAGGACCTTGAACCGGTTATGCTTACCTTCGCCGAGCAATTCACTTCCCTGGTTGGATTGCCGCGGAATCCGCCATCGTTGGCCTTGCGCATTGCGAGCCTGACACGAGAGCGGGCGACTTCGCTCATCCTCTCCACTTCTTCTACGCTCGGCGCACTTGCGCGCCTCACCTTGAAACTCACCTCGATTGCGATACCTGATAACGTTGCCAAGTCCGTGGACGAGACGATAAGCCGTCTGGATCAAGCATGCCACGATTTGAGAGGAGGACGCTTTGATGAGGCTTTGACGTCTGCCCGGATTGCCAATGACGAGGCTGAGAAAGCTTTCTTCGAGCCCAGTATGGTCGGTCAAGTCTACTTTCCCGACGAACATAAGGTGGCTGTCTATGTGCCTTTGCTAGGACCTATGGCTGTGCCTTTGTTCATGGCTGCTGTGAAGGAGCTGAGGAAATTCAGGAATGCGAAGAAGGTGAAGACGACTTGAATTTGTCTACTACTCGATGGAGAGTCAGCCTGGATTGCGCCGCAAGCGTCGTAGACTAATCGAGCCTGGCAGAACAAAGAGCGCGTGAGCCGCATGGAGCGGCTTTATCGCTTCTCGAAGGAGTCGTTGTGTAGTTGACTGTGGCACAGACAAAGGACGGGGAACATTCCCCGGTACAGATTCTGCTCACGCCCAGAGACTCCACAACATCGACATCGACAGCCATAGATATGGCTTGGCCTACCAACGCACTCCTGAGTGCCGTGGTAGTGCTTTTTGCAAAGCAATGTCTCGCTCAGCGTAAGGACGGGCAATGTGAGTACTGAAAGGTAGAAGGCTGTGCCTGAAACAATTACCAACCTTCATTCGTTGCTTCGTAGACTGGCCTTGTAACCCGACGACCAACGCGACGGGCTCTTGCACTCCGAACTATGGCCTAGATCAATATTCCTACTCTATCGACTTCACGAATCCTCCTTCGGACCTGGATGATTACTGGAGCACTTCTGACTATGCGAATATCACATACAATACCCTCAGCAATAATGGAGCAGAGTTTACTTTCTGGCAAGCCGGTGACGCGCCGCAACTGTACAGTAACTTCTACATACTTTTCGGCCGCGTCGATGTCGTACTCAAAGTGGCGCCGGGCACAGGCATGATCACCAGTAGCGTGCTTCTTTCAGACGACTTTGACGAGATTGATTGGGAGATGTCTGGCAATAACTTCAACATGGCCCAGTACTACTCTGGTGGGGTCATACCCGATCAGTACAAGAACGGGACGGTGCAGAACAATTATTTTGGCAAAGGCATTACTGGGTCCTATGATCGTGGTCAGTGGGAGGCATGCACGAATCCACAAACGCAATTCCATACGTACTCTGTGGACTGGACACCAACTCGAGTCGAGTGGCTGATTGATGGAGTGGTTGTACGGACACTTCTCGCTGCTAATGCCGACAATACGACACATGTAAGCAAAGCATTGGGCAGAACTCACTGGAGTTTGTAGACTCATGCTGACCTTCTCCATCTCGCTTTTAGCAATTCCCCCAAACACCAAGTAGGGTACAGATCGGCATTTGGGACGGTGGAGCCGCAACCGAGGACTATGGTACTTACGTCTGGGCTGGCGGCAGAACGAATGTGTGCGTGATGATCACCCTCCACTTTATCAGTGCTGCTCAGCTGACTAATGAGGGTGCTATTCTAGCTCACAAGCTCCCTTTACCGCCTATCTGAAAAGCATTAGCATCAAAAACTATTATCCAGCTCGCTATTATAACTACACAGACCAAAGCGGGAAATGGACAAGCATCAAGCAGCTCAATACATCTTTGCCAGCTTCCTATAGTACAACTGTGACATCTGCCGCCAGCAGCACGACCTCGATACTGCCTCTCAAGACAAACCTCCCACTAACTGAGAATGGCCATTGCGGAGTCAACGCAAGCACTATTTGCGGCGGAGCTTTTGGAAAATGCTGCAGCCCGTACGGATACTGCGGCAGTACAATAGAGTATTGTGGTACTGGCTGCCAAACCGACTACGGGCTCTGTGGCTCTCAGAACGCTGCTGGCAACGCTTCGGCTGACGATACCACCACTCTATCCGTGGCTTCCACTTCGATCAGTACTTCGATCTTGCCGCTGCTCACCAATTTGCCAGTGTCTTCGACGGGTCAATGTGGCGCAGCCAATAGGGCAATCTGCAAGGGCAGTGGATTCGGTGATTGTTGTAGCGCATATGGCTATTGTGGCAATGGGACTGATTACTGCGCTATCGAGTCTGGCTGCCAGAGTGCCTATGGATCCTGCGACGATACTTCGGCATCAGAAGGGACGACTGCAGGCTCTAGCACTTTGAGCAAGACGACCACTGTTACGTCGACGGTGATGCTGGCGAGCTCGGCCGCCACGTCTGCTAAGAGCTCCGCGAGTTCCAGCTCTGTCTCAATTGGCAGTGTTTCCATCTCATCAAGCTCGAAGCTGAGCCCAACTTCGGCAGCCATGGAAAGCTTCTCTTCGTCTTCGTCTTCTGCCAAGACATCGTCAGCAATGACTGTCTCTCGCAGCTCAAGTGCTGCTTCATCCACCGCGAAATCTGCCAGTCTCACCGCCGCTGCTGTTTCTTCGTCCTCGCCAATTTCGAGCTCTGTAAAGTCAGCATCAAGCTCGACCACAAAGTCCGCCTCCTCATCCAGGACTACGACTTCAGCAAGCGCAGTCACTGGCGCAGTATGCATGACATACGACGGAACCACAGTCGCAGACAGCAAAGGCGAATCATACGCTGTGACCTGCAACACCAAGAACAGCGGCTCCGTGATCTCGACTGTTATCACCGCGACGAATATCCCAGAGTGCCTTCCACTCTGCGACGAGTTGTCTGCCTGTAAGGCGGTCATGTTTCATGAAGATCTCAACTTGTGCGCTTTGCTCTCGTCTATCGGCAGCAATACCTATGCGGACAAGTATAATCTGGCGGTGCGACAGTCGGCTAGGACTAGCAGCACGGCGAGCGTGGAGACGATCGAGACTCATACTACTGCGACCAGAGGCACGACGTCGAGTGAAGAGCGTGTTACTTCTGCTGCGGCTGGAGCGACGACGGCGGACGCTGGGATGCTTGGGTTTTTGATTAGTATCTTGGAGAATTGGAATCAGTGGCGAGGCCACTAGTGGGTGCTGGTGTTCGTGGGTTTCTCGGTTTCCAGCTCAGAAATGGACCAGCTGAGCTTTTCACTGTGCTTTTTCGCGGGTTATGATATAACATGTCGACTTTGCAGTAAATTATTAAGATGACGGACGTCAAGCGTCAGCCGAGACCACCTTCAGTTTCATGTGTTTCGATTGAGCCCCGGCACCCATTGCAGCTGCTTTGCATGTCGACGACACATTTGGGGATTGCAAAACTGATCAGAGCTTCTGCTGAGTCCCAATGTTGTAATGGGGCTGAAGGGACGAGGTTCGTTGCTCAGACGGCGAGAGCCTGGTTGGCATGATTGACTCCTGCTGTCTCTGGATAATCTCAAGTCTGGTACTCATGATGTATTCTATCGGCAAGTCTACTACCTCAAAGCCACCAATTTGCAGCCCGCGAACCGCCGCATCGAGTTAACGCCCCCGCGGTCAATGCAATAGCTGATAATCTAAGCATCGCTCATCATGAAGCAGCGACGGCCTTCCACAAGCTGCCACCACCTCACTTGAGACACCAAGGAATTCCTCAAGCAAACTCATCCTCACCCTCCACCTCCTCTTTCTTAATCGGGCTCTCACTACCCTCAACACCCTTCTCCTCGTCCTTCTTCCCCTTCTTGCCACGCCCGCCTTTAGCCGGCGTCTTCTGCTTCTTCGTTGGGCTCGCGCCCTCCTCGTCGTCATCACCGTCGACATGCTCGACGGCTTGCTTGCCGCGCTTCCTGCCTGGAGTAGACTTCGGAGCAGCAGCAGCCGCCGCGCCATTCTCGCCGCTACCGCCGGCCATGGCGAGGAGCTTCTTCTTGATGGCGGCCCAGGCGTTGCTGGCGGAGCGCGGGTTGGTCATGCCGCATGCTTGGGCGAGCTTTTCGTAGTCGACCTGGGAAGGGGTGTTAGTCGAGTGCAGTAAGGTGGAGGACGAAGGGGTAATCGCGGTATTTGTGAGCGGCGTGAGGACGCGTACCTTTGGCTGCTCGCTCATGCAGAGCCAGGCTTTGGCCATGATCAGGTTCTCGCGATCATTAAAGCCTTTCTCGGGTTTGTCGGCCATCTGTAAAGGAAGTCAGTCTCAGGTCAGGTCGTTCTGTGGTTGATATTGAGACATACTGTGACTACTGCTGTTGTCTTGAGTTGGAGAAATGCTGTCGTGTGTCGAGATACTAGAGGAGTCTGTGTATGCGACGTTGATGTTTGAGGACAGGTTCACAATGTAACAGCAATGTTCATGGAATGCCCTATGGATCTCTCGCATGTGAAGTGGGCTTCTATCAGAATCAACGCTGGTGCCTGGCGATCACATGTCGTGTAACAAACGCATGTATACACTCCATTGCATTCGCACTCGACGCCTCTCATTGGTCGAATAATGCACGAACGCCAGGATGCGCGCTCAGTACGGTGGCATCTAGGCTTCGCGAGGCAGGCGCTGATGCACGTTGGTATCACTGTAGCTTTGGGTTGCTTCAGCGAACAGCGTAATCTTCAACTCACTAGTAGTTCAATTGCTTAACGCCGATCCTTCAACACAGGAACAGCATCGCGTCTCTGATCTGATTCATTATGCAATCATACTGGGAATGATCGATGCTCATGTCACTTCTGCGTCTTCCACTTCTTCATGCGCAAGACGTGCTTTCTTCAAATTCCTCTCCTCGAACGTGCTCCTCCTCCTCCGAGGCTTTCCATCTTTCCGCACGAAGACGATGGGGCGCAAAATCTCGTCGCTGCTGTTGTCCGCGCTCTCGAGCTCGTGCTGCGAGTGTACATCCCGGTCAGATTCGGAAAAACTGTCTGAGTACATCTGAGCAGGACTGCCAGCTTCATTCCGCAAGCTCTTCTCAATGTCTTCTACCTCCTTGACGTCCAGCTTGTGCCCCCGCTTCAAATGTTCCCTCCATCGCCAGAGCTTCTCATAGATTTGATGATGGCGCGAGCATGACTCGTAGGGACAGAAAAGGCCCTGGGCAGCTGGCTCCCCACTGCGAGGTAATTCAGCATCTGCCTCACTGTCTGACTCGAGTGGTATCATCTCAGGGACGTAATCCGTGAGCTTGTCGTTACCCATCTCTGACATTGTCCGAAAAGTAATGCTCTCGTGGAACAGCGAAGCACATCTTCTCGCGGCGCGGTCAACGATATCCTGGTCCCAGCCGGTAAGGGAGGCCATGCCAAGCACTTCACCCCAGTCTCGAAGACCAGGCGGCCTACTGTCGCTCACCACAGAACGCTCGCGCTTCCTTGCTGACCGAACTGGCGACGAGTTTGCGTCATCAATATCGGTTTCGGACTCCTGGTCTTCATACTCCGAGCCACTGTGTTCGGGCAGAGCTGTGCTAGCATTCCGACTCGAGCGTCCTCTTGACTTGCTTCGCTCCTCACTTATCTTCGATCTGGACACCTTAGGTCGAGACGGAGCACGCGACCGAGACCTGGGGACCACGTTGCGATCATGATGGCTTCGACGGCTCTTGTGTAGGCCAACCAGCAGACTATCGAGTTTAGTCAATATATGATGTACAGAAGGCCGTAGTAATGAAGTGGCTGTGTCCTCGTCTGCCAAAAAGACTGGTTCAGAGTACTGTACCGGGAAGCTCTTGCGCAAGCAAATGCCTAATTCAGCTTGCCCGTCATCCTGTGGACTGGGGCCAGCGGCTTCTACCTGCTCTCTTGCGGATGGCCCTTCTCTGATCCATTCTCTGCCCCGGAACCTCGTCTTTGCTCTCCGCAGCATTATTGCATACAGTTCGACAGATAAGTCAGAGCTTGGCGTCCAGGGCTCGACCTTCCGGTACGTGCCGTCTTCGGGCTCAGGTAGAGGAGCGCCGAAGTCCTCGCCTTTCCTTGGCACCTCGTTCGGTGATAGTGGCCAAGCAGTCCAACTAGGGTCCGGATGCCACGGAACATGGCCACTATCGTCTGGCTGAACCCATTTGCGCTTGCTAGACCAAGGCTTCAGATGCTCGGCATCACGAACATAGCGCCGGGCCTTGAGTGCATGTGCATTGTAAAGGTGTATGCTCAGGTTGTTGGCCCTTTCCTGATCCAAAGTAGCAGCAAGCTGCCTATCGTTGCGAGTGTAATTTCGCCAAGTGCTTGATGGGCCATGAAAGGGATTCTCGCGATCGTCATCTTCAGAAGGTTGATATGCGTCTTCATGATCATCAGCCGCGGATGCTTCCGGACCAGCTCTGACGGGGAGCTCAAAATCGGGGCCAATGTACGCTTCTTGGCGATTAATAGGCTCTTCGTATTGCTCATTTTGTGCAGGTGATGGTGTAGTCGGTTCATCGCCAGACAGGTCCAGCTCATCTCCAGCCAGAGACATATTCGCGATAGAGCCAATGTATATCCCGTACCCAGCGCATCGCTCTCGCGTTGGTTCGCGTCGGTATAGTGAAGCGGAAGAGTGCAATGGAGAATTCGCGTGGAGAAATGAAGTGCTTGTCACATGCTGAACAGATAGTAGTCTCAAGCAAATGCCCAACTTATTAGAGTTTGATATCCTTCCCCATCGGAACAAGCGCCTGCTTGGACCCACTTCAACTTTTTGGCAGGCGCGCTTGACCAGCGAGTGTGTACCTGAGCAGGGAGCGAATCCACCACCTCACCTGCACTTGCGCTCACTGCCTGTCAAGAACAACAATTAAACTCACTGTGCCGTCACATTGCAGATTTGCTGAGCGCTCCGTCTGCGAACCTAATACCCCCCACGAGTCAGTTCACCGCCCGCTGCCATCCACCTCACGCGACCAACATGGCCGACAGCAACGGATCCGCCAACTCATCTGAGCCTGTCCCTCTCGACACCATCCCAATCTCGCCAGACGGCGCCATGACCGACGCCACGAACGGTGCCAAGAGCAGCGCGGGCGATGACAAAATTGTTACAGTCTTCGACGACCCGTCAAACTTCAACGTCAAGCACCAGCTGCAAAACACATGGACCCTGTGGTTCACTAAGCCGCCATCGGGCAAGCAGGACTGGAACGAGCTGCTCAAGGAAGTCATCAGCTTTGACAGCGTTGAAGAGTTCTGGGGCATCTACGTGAGTCGAGGAACCCGCCTGCGAGATCGCACCTCCTCGTACTGACAGCTACACATCACAGAACAACATCACCCCGGCCTCCGAGCTCGCACAGAAGTCAGACTACCACCTCTTCAAGCAGGGCGTGCGTCCGGAGTGGGAGGACCCTCAGAACAAAGCCGGTGGACGCTGGTCATACACCTTCAAGGGCACCAAGGCGAATGACGACACATGGCTGAACGTGATGCTGGCCGCCATTGGTGAGCAGCTCGAGGAGGACAACGACAATGAGGTCATGGGCGTCGTCGTCAACATCCGCAAAGCCTTTTGGCGTGTTGGCCTGTGGACTCGCACCGCTGGTCAGCCGCCAAAGAAAGGCACCGCAGCAGCTGAGAGCGGCAACCGCGAGGACGGCAAGCAGAGGCTGGAGAAGATTGGCAAGCGCTTCAAGGACGTGCTGGCGCTCCCGCCAACGGAGCAGGTCGAATTCAGCGGGCATGCTGAATCTGCACACGCTGGGTCGAGCAGGGCTAAGGCTAAATTTGCTGTCTAGGCACAACTCGATCGTCTTTCGCATGTTCGCCTAACGCACGATCTTTTACGTTCGGCAATGGCGTCTCATCGGGGGCTGAAAGAGTTGTGCATACCGTATCGTGGGCTTGGGGTATTCACGACAGCATGGCATTATGGCGCGTTATTGGCGTTACTGGCGTACGTCTTGAAAACGGCATGACTTGCGACTGCCAGCTGAAGAGAAAGGACGTGAAGCATGTGGCCGTCCAAGGGGGATGATCGCTGCCAGCGCACATTACGATGAATTTACGGATGACATTGGGTGGCATGCATGAGGCTCTATACCCACTACGTACGTGCATCACATGAATACTAGCGCTGGAAGATCATGTGGATAAGAGTTGCCCAGCAAATAAGATTTCTATCTGCTTGCGAACTGTATACTAGAAAATGACAACACGGTTGTTGCCTGCAGCCCACGCGATACTATGCCTCCTTTCTGCACTTTTGTTCGGCAGCCGAGCTATCGTCAGCAGCTCATGCACATCTGCTCCGGCTAACACGTACCAGTCGCGTTGCTTGTCCCAATCCTCGGCAGCGACTAGACCTCTTGCCACCGTTCATCTCGCGTATGTGTCTGGAAGGAGCGAGTGGTGCAAGTACAAATAGGCCGCATACAATGCCGTCACTCGCGTGAAAGCTGACCATTTCCTTGACCGCCTCCTCAACATTCGCATTGGCCTGGACGGCTCCTAGCTTTTCTTATTCAATCGTTCGAACCGGCATTTGCAGATGTGTCTCCAAGCTTGACACGAGGAAACGACTGCCTGGGCCCTTGAGGTATACCTTCCTTGCCGATTTTGACCTTAAGAACGACGGCAGCCCGCGGATGCTAGGTATGTTCGTATCGGCTGATCAGCTGAGAGCTTCGAGGATCAGCCTCGACTTGGGGCAGGTTGAGAAGGATTGATCACCCCGCCGTGAGGTGGATGGAAGTATTCCCCACGAAAGCCGATGAAGGCGATTGTGTATCGGATCATGTGGCATAGGAGTGCGACGTTGACGTTTAAGCTTTGTAGGTCGTTGATCTTGGTTGTCGACCGTCTCGACGACTGCTCTGACGCCGCGTCACGAGCACGTCGGAACCAGGAGGCGGGCTTGATGCATTCAGCATAGCCCGTGGCTCTTTGACTATGCCGAAGCCTTGGGAGTCAGTCGCCGTCCCAATCATGATTTGCAGCCAACGAGGCTATGCGAGATTGAAGCTTCAGCAGAAGGAGATTTGACATTGATATTGCCAGCACCGGCGACTTGCTGCGTAGCACGGATACATGTGGCAAGCGTGGGGTACTTGTCAGAGGCATAACTATTGGACACGCAACAAGCCACTCCGTCGACAGTCCAAGCTTGATCAAATGGTAAGGGTAAGTCCATGCCTGATCTGAATCGCCGCGACCTGCCTGCCTCCATGTCTCTCATCAGCAGCATCTCCGGCAGATCTAGCACAAGCCTGGCTTGGCGTTTCTTATTGGGCGTGTAGAGCGGCATTCGTTTCAGAATGAATGGCCTACAAGGCCGTTAGCTTGAGCAGATCGACCTGAGCAGTGAGCACGTCTGCAAGTGAATGAGGAAGCCGTCGCCTTCGAGGCTCATTCAGATGGTTCGTGCAAATAATGCTCGTGCCCCTGGGCTACATTCTTGCTGTGGGCGGTCTGAATTGGCCACTATACGTATCTAATATTGTCAGGCCCGGCTTATTATTGCAAACATGCCATCCCTCCTGAGCACTCGCCTAATCCAGAGTACCGGACCATGCCAGCCGAAAACTGACTTTTGCTACCAGCTAGGGCTCAGTAGGATCAGACATGCATTTATACCTTTATGCAATGTCAATGCGCTGTGTCACCAGGCTAGATCCCATCGACTTCCTTGGCCTGTCTTTGTCACTAGATATCTATTGGCATTTGTCTGTGCTATTGATCGCAGATCGTGATATTGTGCCGCGTATGCACGCCCCGTCGATTCGTGCAATATGCGTGCACGACCAGCTATGGGGTCTCGTGAGGAATCTTCAACTCGAATCGTACCTGAGGTACACAAGTTCACAGCTTTCTCGCCAAGAATCACTTGCAGAGGAATCCAGATCATCCATGCTTTATCTTGCTGATGATGCCCGAGCAGCTCGGCCGAGACGGGGGTGTGAGACCATTTGACATACGGAGGTGTTCACCGTACCTCCTAGTAATATATGCAACGAGCTTCGTGCAAAAAGCTGGGCGATAGCGGCAGCAGACAGCCGACCGGAGGCTTTGCTGTTTTAGTTATACGTGGAAACTGGACTAAGCTTAAAGACTAGGCAAGAGAGTTTGGACGTACTAGGAACAAGTACCTAATTATGCTGACTTATCCTGTACTTGCTGGATCTTCGTATACCCAAGAGACGAATTCGCGAATGCGCGAGGCACTATTATGGCCGCGGCTCGGGCTTTTTCTTATGATCATGAATCGAAGGTATTAAGTGATACATTACCCACAAGGCCTGCAAAACCCCCTCACAGGACTTGAAAGAAAAGTTGACAATTACGGGCGACTGAAAATGTCGGATAGCATCGATGTACGCGTCCAGTGTTTGAGATGAATGCTCGACGGGCAGAGTGAGGTCGGGGATATGGGGCTTACGTTTTCAAGAATATGCCAGCCGTTGCCCTTGAGACATGAGTCATTGCCACAATTTAGGCAAAGCTTGTCCTCAAGCCACGATGATTTGACGCAACCCGGACTGGACATGTAAGTCGGCAATTGCCTGTCGGAGAATAGGCCAAGTCGACGCTTGGAACTCGGGGCCTGCTTGAAAGACGTAGTCAAGAGTGTAGGGGACTTTGTGCTTGGCCACGGACCGATTGCCGGATCTGGACACGTATAAGATGTGTGTGTAGTGGCGGTTTTTAATGCAAGGCTAGGCATGCCGTGCGTGGCGCGTGGTCAGACGCTTACGAAACGGATCGGGGGATGACTTGCGAAAGATGACAAAGAATCCATTAGCCAACAGATTGATACACGGTCCGCTCCCTCGGTGCAGTCAACACAATACATGCTTTGAGCTATTAGGTCACGGGAGTCGAGATTCATCTGGAACGTATCAAGCTGCTTGGGGTAGTCGACACCTGCGCTTCAACGCCGTCATGGCGGACTGCAGAGCAAGGTCTCATCCCAAGCTGCGCCCAATCACTGTTTGGCCGAAGCCTTTGTGCAAAGACCATCCTCCAGATGAGATCAAATCTGGCTATTTTGAGGGGTGATCGACACTGCAATGCATGGCATAGCCTGTGTTCCCGCGTGCTCCGCTGGGTGTTCTCTGACTAATACTCGTGGAACCACGAGCCTGCGGCGTGCAGAATCGTGGCCGGCATGCTTGTCTCACCTTGAGCATCTCGAATTAGAGACCCGCTGCGTTCCTGGCTGACTTGCATGAAGTTCCGAGCCGGATCGACCATGCTCGCCGGTGTCCGCATCCTCTCGGCGGGCCCTGATTCGCAACCCCTGCCTCTGGCCAGCGTCGGGTCTTCGTGCGAACGGTCATGGTCCCTAGGTAGTTTAGCGAATGAGGTCAGCGTGTGGGCTAGCAGCTCATCTGAGCCTCCTGCAATCGTGCAGCCGTGCCCTCGGTGCTCTCGGGCCCAGAGATGTGATAAACCCGGCCTTGGAGAGCATGCTTCTGACGCCAAGTCTACCTACGGGTCTACGACCTACCTCCTAAGTCTCCAAACAGGTACTCAGACCTCTTGTCCCACCGCATGCTTGCCAGACGTCGTCCGTGCTTGGACGGCTGGTCGTTGACACACATCACACATCATCCCTAACCTCATGTCCCGTCAATCCACCTGGGACTTTAGATCACATTCGGATGAGCACAACGATCTCGAGGTCTTACCAACAGCGTGCTGTCCCAATTGACCGGTCTTCGAAAGTCGCCGCATTATGAACGCTGGAGTAACATGGAGCTTGGCCCCGTGGAGGGAGAGCCGGCATGACACCTGTAGACCTGCGACTCACAACGATTTCTGTGCTCCACGACTGCCCTCGATGCCCGCGCCCACCGCCATCAATCCGGCGACTTCACAAAGTGCGCTGCTCAAGAGCGAATACGCCGATCATGAGCGTTCACCTTGGGAGACCCAGGCTCGCACGGCCAATGCGGCAGGCGACAGCAGGTCTTCTTTTGTGTCAGAATCGACCTCGTTTCTGTCGAAACCCTATGCAAATGCATCGCCTCGTCACAACCAGACAACAGACAGATCACCACCACGTGGCAACTCGGGTCGACCGCCGCTTCCTACGATGTCTCCTCTCGGGACGGTAACCAGCGTTCAGCGAGGGCCCTCGGGCGCTCAGCATGATGATCAACGACTTCTTTCGACACATCTCAATGATCAGCCATTGACCCTACACATACCCAAGACCCAAGGTATGTAAACCTGTGCGCCGATCTTGACAAGACCGGAGTGTCTCCGGTTGGTAAGCCATCGTTCGCTGACCTTCTCGCCATGTCCCATGACAGACCTGCCAAGGATCGCGGATGCGTTCGCCTTAGGGACATCGGATGGTCAACCGCATGAAAGGAGAGTACATCCGCCTTCATTACAGAGACAGCTACAGGGGACATCTCTACCTTCTTTTGCTTCGTTCAAGGAGCACACCACCAGCTATTCTGATAAAAGCGACATCGAGCGGGCTGGAGTAGGAGCTATGTCGACCAGTCTACCATGCTATACATGCACAAAGCTCTCACCCTTGGTAACTGAGATGGCTGGCACGATGATTGGGCTGGACGACATCGTCCAATCACTCTGCCATAAAAACACGAATGGGGTATGTCGGAAAAAAGCCCATGTCAGCAATGCTACATACAATGCTACATGAAGACTGACGCGATCGACACAGCCCGTTGAACATACTACTGACGACCCTGTGCATACTGCACAATGGATCCTGGAACGCCTAAGGCTTGCCCAGCGGGATCTGCAGGATATGATGAGGAGAGCAGGGCTTGGCTATGCATACCAGCAGCCAACACCATTGACCGGCGGACAGTCACGACCTTGCTCTCCGTCAAATCCTATGAAGCGTCAAGCATCCTGGGATCGAGATGAAGCCCTCATTCCAAAGCGTCCAAGGTCGGGCGAGTGTGCAGGCCAGCCGCTCCGTGCTGCGTTTGTGCCTGCCCGAAGGCCTTCGATTGATCCTACTGCGTCTCGAATCAACTGCTCGCCGCGGATCATCAATCCCGTACCTGCACCAGCTGCTGCGCAACCTGGATCGCCGATACACTCGGGTAGGCCGCTGCAGCCATTACCGTCTCCATCATCGATCGCTGCTTATCCGCCAAAAACCGTGCCAACAGACACATCTGTCTTACAACAACCCGCCAGATCTCCAGCGACATCCTATCAACCGTCGGGGCCTGTGCACAATGCTTCTGCCAGCTCGGCATCGTCCGCACATATGGCAGACTTGCAGCAGCAAATGACTTTGAAAACGCTTGCTTTGCAGACATTGCAAGGCGAATATGCATCACTACTCCAGAAGCTACAACGCGAACGACTCAAAAGCCAGACCATTGAGAAGAAGACTAGCGTTGCTGATCAGGAAATGAGCGAACTTGTCGGCAAGAATGAGGATTTGCTCGACGCAAATAAGACTTTGGAAGCACGTCTTGAGGAGTGTGAAAAGAAACGAGAAGCTGAGCGATTGGATGCTGTTCGTGAGAAAGAGCAGTGGGGCCGCATGCTGGACATGAGCGGACGGCTGCAAGCGAAGCAAGCCGAAGAGCGCCAGAAGCTTGCTGATGAACGTGACAACCTTCGCGTTCGCGTGGCTGCTTACGAGGAGAAGGACACCTTACGAGGTGACCGCCTGCGTACGACTCCAGAGCCACAATGCAACGATGCCGTCGCAACTTTTGAGCAGCAGGGCTCTGGCCGCCAGGCGACGTCAGAGCCCGATCAGCGTGCAATGTGCGATGTCGCAGGTCTGCAGCGAGAGGTGGGAATGCTGAAATCGAAGATTGAAGTCCTGCGATCCTCGTTACAGAAGATGAAACGCTACAACGAGGAGACCAGCAGCAGGACTCGCGACTGGCTGCAGCACAGCAGCAGTCTTTTCCATGCCATTGATCGAGCTCTCATTGATGAGCCTCGGCCAGGGTGGTCCGGGTCTCCTCTGGCTGAGACAGTCACAATGTCTGCAAATGAGACGATGCCACCAGCTCCCGCGGGCAAGGCGACTCTGGCGCCAACCCCTCCACGCATGACCGCTCCCAGTAAGAGTCAAGTCATGCTCCCTGACACTCAACAGCTCGGCTCGAACGTGCAGCCTTCGACCTCCAGTGAAGAGCCGTGGGAAGTGCATGGACCTGAGACGGTCCACATACCCACATTGGAGGAGTACCGTCCACCTCAGCCACTGAATGGTCGCTCATACCAAGCAAAGAGTGATCGATCCTACCATGCTCAGCCGATGGCAGAGATACCGAAGCGTCCGTCACCCAGTGCACAGAGCGACTCCCCAGGCCGAAATGAGCACACCCAAGGAGAGCAGATATCGCGCTCATTGGCCCATGAATCGTCACGCAGCCGTTTGTCGGACCCTCACAAGAGCCACACTGTAACTCCCAATCAAGCAGCTACATCGCAGCCCTCCCCTCCAGCCCTCCCGCGGATCATCGATTCGCCTTCATCGAGCTTCAACGGCCCCGACCAGGCACGATCGCAAGTGCCTGTGAATCCTGCCAACCAACTTCGAGCCGTCAAGGCAGAGAATGGGCAGGGCCTCTCATCCCCAACCCTCTTCAAGCACCACGGAATGGAGACACCTCGTGGCCTAGGGCCCTTCAGGCAGTGGGATGATTTGCAGAAGAGTGAGGCCGCGGAGGCGATGCCACCGCCGCCCAGGCCCGTCGCCTAGGCCTTACATAAGCTACATACTATGTATATCGTGTACAGACACCTCGCAAAGTTTTCCTGGTCGATGCCAGGGGGATGGATACTCATCTTTCTGCTGCCTGCTGTCGCAAATTCCTCAGGACTCAAGAGTTCAGTCGCAATGTCACGAGTACATGTACTTACCACATCACAGAAATCAGCAATGCGCAAGTGGTATTAACACGGAGACGCACAACCTGCAAACGGCGATACCGCCGTTCTGGTCAGAACGTGGAATGTATCTATAATAGCACGTCCAAATTCTAGCCATACAGCGACATACTCCAGCAATACTCACGCGTCCGTCAGAAACCTCCCCATAATTATAGCTCACAAAGCAGCAATAGCCCTCCTCAACACCTCCAAACTCCTCTCACTAACACCCTTTCCATTATGCTGTTCATCCACGCCCCCCTCCTCCTTCAGCATCCAAGCAACATCACTCAGCATCCCCAAAGGCATCCACCCCCTCTCCTTCGCCTTCTCCAAACTCTCCCGAATCCTGCCTGTGTGCTCCCAGCTCTGCGCAGCCTGCTCCGCACGATCGATAATCCTATCATTGATTCCGCACATAGCTGCGCAATGCATGCCGTAACTCCCCTCCGCCACACCGTCCTCTAGCTTGTACAAGAACGTGACGTCACGAATTTCATTCTCGACCTTGACGGCCATGCGCTTTGACGAGATCTCCGGGTGTGTGGCGAACTCTGTGGCGAGGGAGTGGTAGTGCGTGGCAAAGTAGCCCAGCGCGCCGACGTGGGTCGCGACGTGGTGGAGCACGGCTTGGGCCACGGCAACACCATCGTAGCTGCTTGTGCCGCGACCGAGCTCGTCGAGGATGACGAGGGAGCGTGGCGTGGCTTCGGAGAGGATTTTCTTGGTCTCGGATAACTCGACCATGAAAGTGCTTTGACCGGCGAAGATGTTGTCTTGGGCGCCGAGACGAGACATGATGCGGTCGACGGGCGTCATGCGGGCTGACTCGCAAGGCACGTAGCAGCCAATCTGAGCTAGGATGACTGCGATACAGGCCATGCGAAGCACAGTTGACTTGCCTGCCGCGTTTGCGCCAGTGAGGAGCGTGATTGATGCTTGTGAGCCGCCGAGGGAGATATCGTTGGGTATGAAGTGGGTAGTAGTCTCGATGCAAGGATGGCGCAGTTCCTGGAATTCGAGCACGCTACGGGCGCTATCATCTTCGATGAATTCTGGTCGGCAGGATGGTGACCCCAGAGCCGTTGACGCCTTAGCGAGCGAGATGAGACAATCAAGCTGGGCCACGACTTTGACCGCTGCCAGCCAGATGGTGTAGTCCTGGTCGAAGCGCTCGAAGTAGCGGCCAGCCATTGCTTTGACGACCTGACCATGCAACTCACGGGCTTCTTGGAGGTCGCGCACCAGACCCTCGAGCTCAGGTGAGTACCACCGCTTGACTGCTTTTGTAGCTGACATCTGCTTCCACGACTTGGGAATCGGCTTGGTGACTTTGTTAGGGACCTCGAGTTGGTAGATTTCCTTCCCATTGTCTGTAAACTTGATCGCAGTGGACCCAAGATCCTTGCGAGCACGATTGAGTAAGTCTTGAAGCTGCTTCTCGACGTTGTCAATGCGCTCCTGACTCTCGTCGAAATCTTCCTCGACGCCCGGCTGAGGGATGAATAGCCCGTCCCCTTTGGCTTTGTTGCGCTCGAAGGCATCTTTCCAGTGGAGCAGGGCACCGGCTAGATCAGGCATTGACGAGATCAGCTGGCCGAGAACGCCATCGCCAGAGCCGAAGGAGCTTAGCAGAGACATGGTATATTCAATCTGCTCGAAACCCTCCAGCACTTTGACGAAGTCTTGAGGCCTGCAACGACCGGCATGCACGCGCGAGATGAGACGCTCCAGGTCCGGCAGTCTGCTGAGCGAAGCTGTGAAGCGGTCCATGACGGTGCCATCAGCGTTCAAAGCATCTACTGCATCCAGCCTTTGGATGATCTTGCGAGCGTCGGCCAGTGGATGGCAAACCCATTGCCTTAGCATGCGCTTACCAAAGGGCGTCACGCAGCGGTTGAGCATTGTGAAGAGTGTGCCGTCCGGTGTTCCATCGAAAGTGTTGGCGAAGATCTCAAGATTGATCAAGCTTTGCCCGTCGAGCACCAGGCTAGACGCTTTGCGAATGGGATCGTACCACGCAAAGTTGCCGCAGGTGATGAGGTCTCGCTCAATCTTTAATGTGCTCAGGTACCAGACAAGAGCACCAAGTGCAGAGAAAACGAGCTCTTTCTCCTTGGCCTCCCGCAAGGCTGTGGGCCACGAGTCGATCGAATCTTCGGCAGACTTGTCAAAATAACCTTCGCCATCAATCTTCATGCGGGTTTTGTCGGCAGTGAGGAACTCCTTGTCGGGTTTGAGGTAGTTCCATATGGTTGTTGGAGCAGTGTTGGTTTTGAGAATGCGGAGCGCTTTGGCCGAGATGCAACTCTTCTCCAGCAACAGCTCACCTGGGCGAGTCTGAGCGACGAAAGTTTCGAAGCGGGTCATGTCTGCATCGTCAACCCATTCGGCAAGATGGAACTGCGCGGTCGCTGTATCGACAAAAGCAACGCCAAACGCTGGTTGGCCGTCCGTCTCAATCTCCTTGATCGCCGCACAGTAGGTCGCCATGTCGTCTTGCAGCATCCCGCCATCGACGAGAGTGCCACCAGTCAACACTGAAGCCAGCTCTCTGCGGATGACCTTCTCCTCCTTCTTGGCTTTCTGATCATCGCGCTCCCGCATATCCTTCCCAAGTGCAGTCTCCATTTGGTCGACTCTTGCTATCTTGAACCCTTTGGCCACGAATTGATTGGCCCAATGATCCAAGCTCGCCTCTGGCACGCCGACCATTCTCATGTTGACACGATCAGTCAGCTTCAAGTCGAACAGCTGATGACCGACTGTAGCATCATTCTCGTACAGCTCGTAGAATTTTCCCTTCTTGAAGAAGACAATGGTATCCCAGAACTTGCACTTTATCTCCCAATACTGCTTCTCAAAGGGCGAGAACTTGCTCCAAGCCATTGGCGGGATATACAGTGTTCGGGGATCGTAGTCGGGATGGTCAGGCGGGTTGCGATCGGCATCCAGAACGTGAGCCAGCCATGTGTAACGTTCCGACGGATCAGTCGTGTGGGCTTTTGCCTTTTTGGCTGGACCTGACGACTGTTGCGGTTTCTTTGAAGGCGCTTTTCGAGGCTCGGTCGGTGCCGGGGCCTTAGGATCGAATGTCCACTGTTGAGCGGTTGACGTTGTTGGTATCTCCTCGCTCTCATCCACAGGCAGAGCTGGAGGCGACGGCGGTGGCTTGGAGGAGTTTTTGCGTGATGCCGGTGCAGAAGATTTCTTGCCTTTCTTGGACTTGACGGGCTGATCATCGTCGTCCAAATCATCTGCTACAACGAAGTCGTCCATGTCGTCTGCATTTTCCTTGTCAGCTTGCGTAATGTTCTTGACCCGCGGAGCCTGGACTGCTTGTGCTGCCGGCGGAGGCATTGTCGACATGGGCGGTAGATGGTTGAACACTACGGCTTGCTGGTAAGTGGATCTCACCAGACCAACAGGATATACATACCATCGTCGTTCTCCATAGCAGCCTGTGTGGCAGCATCGAAGCCAAACTCGTCGTCGGAATCGTCCTTGACACTGATACGCCTTCTCTTGGCCGCCCTGCCATTGCCTGAGAGAGGTTTGAAAACGTCGTCCTCATCTGCATCGTCATCTGACTCGGCATAGTTGACCTGCTTCTTGGCCTTGCGAGACGGACTGGAGAAGCTCGTGCCTGGCGTTTCTATTAGCAAGTCAGCTTCTCGTCGCTGTGAGGAATCTTGCTAGCTTTACCATTTTCCTTGCCAACACCGCTGGCTACAGAGCTCAGCTGGGACGCTCCTGCTGCTGCAGGGGGGCTCGAGGACACAGCAGCACCACTGCTGGGAGCCGGCGTGGTGTCTGCGGTCGACGGGGGTGGCTTGCTGGTGCTGGAGGCGCTATGGGTGTCTGCTGCTCTCTTGGCGGGTGTGACTGATGATGACGATGCTGGCGGTCCGGATCTCTTCTGGAAGAAACCTGCGATGCTCTGCTGCTTGGGCGCAGACTTGGACTGGCTGCTTCCTGTCTTCTTAAGCGTGGGTGGTTTGGGCGTGGCGATTTCGTTGCCTTCGATGCCTTGTGCCATCATGCGGCGTAACGTGAAGTTATTGGGGCGAGGACTACATGTATCAAAGTCGACGTCGAGGTGGTTGATGGAAAACTACATGTAATTCGTCCCAAACGACGCGACGGGCACCCGCGTATCTTTCGTGTCGCGAAACCCGGACGTCATTTGGAGAACGGGTCGGGCCATAAGTAAGTGGAAGAACCCCTCGAATACACATGCATGCAGGAGGGTAGCGCCCGGCTTCTCCGACATCATCACTGCGAAAAGAATGAAGCCTTATAGAGTCTGTCGAGCGTGTCTGCGCCAGCAAGCTGTTCGCAAAAGGCAGTACGGCACGGTCGCGCATGGTTTGCGCGACTACAATGCCGCCGTCCAAGCCCTCAACTCTCTGCAGAGCAACTCCTCCATTGTAGAAAACCTTCGCAAGGCGGGCCCAGGAAGGAACAGACTCGCCATCCCAGAGATGAAAGGATGGGTGCAGCGGATAGGATACGAGGTGCGCGGTCAGCCATCCTCACCAACAGGTAGCAAGCTAAGTATTCTCTTTGCCAGCCCTGTGACTTTGACACCCTCAATCCCGTCCACATTGCTGGAACCAAGGGCAAGGGCTCCACATCCTCCTTCATATCCTCCATCTTAGCACAATATCTCCCGAGCAAGAAGAGCATCCATGCAGAGCGTCTACCCACCAGTGTAGGTCTGTACACCTCTCCACACCTCCGCTTCGTCCGGGAGCGCATCAAGATCAACAACCAGCCAATCTCCGAGGAACTGTTCGCAAAGACCTTCTGGGAACTATGGGATCGGCTGGAGTCGACGACGCTCCAGCCGATACCAGGCAATCCGGAGCCGAAAAGCATCGGTGGGAAGCCGGTGTACTTCCACTACCTGACTTTGATGGCGCTACATTGCTACATGGAAGAGAAGGTGGGCACGGCAGTCATCGAGTGTGGCATTGGCGGCGAGTACGACACGACCAACATCCTGCAGAAGTCTTTGACGACTGGAGTCACGAGCTTGGGCATCGATCATGTAGCGTTGCTGGGTAACACAATCGAAAGCATAGCATGGCACAAGGCTGGCATATTCAGACCCGGCGTGCCAGCATTTACTGCACCACAACCGGACTCTGCTCTCCAGGTCATGCACGAAAGAGCCAAAGAGCGGAACACCGAGCTGCACGTCGTTCCCGAACACGAAGCCCTCAAATCCGTCAGACTAGGACTTCAAGGAGAATTTCAACGCGTCAACGCATCCCTAGCCATCGCAGTCGCTTCCTCCCACCTCTCGCGTCTGGGCTACACCAGCCTTCCAGACCCTCTCGACCCATCAGATGCCCTCCCGGCAGAATTCATCACAGGTCTCGAATCCGCGCATCTAGGCGGCCGCTGCGACTACCGTGCAGATGCGAAGCTGAAAAACCTATCATGGTACATCGATGGCGGCCACACACTTGAAAGCATCGACATGGCTGCCCGCTGGTTCGCATCTTCGACTTCGACCGATGCGATTAGAATTTTAGTCTTCAATCAACAGACCCGAGACGCTCCTGCACTTGCCAGACGACTACATCAGACCCTAGCATCTGCTTTAGGTGACCCTAAGCCATTTAGACACGCGGTTTTCTGTTCCAACATCACATACACTTCTGCTGGGTACAAAGCTGATCTAGTCTCGATCAACACCAATAAAGACGACCTCGCCAGCCTCAGGGTGCAACGCGAGCTCGCACACGCCTATGATTCGATTGATCCGGAAGCGAAGGTGCATGTGTTACCTTCAATAGAAGAGGCAGTGCGAAGGGCGCGGGAGGTGGCGGGAGAGGCTGAGAGAAGAGTCGAGGTGTTGTCCACGGGGAGTCTGCATTTGGTTGGGGGGTTGATTGAGGTTCTGGAAGGCGAGGTTGAGGGTGCATCAAGCACTGAGAAGGGCATGTCATGAGAAACGGAGGTTTGACGTGCTGAGAAGCGTCCTGTACTGGTAGCATCGCTTTCGAAATCTGAAAAGAATCCTGATCGTCTATATCAGTTTTCTCCCTATTCTCTGTTGTCCTCCCATCGCTGAGAGAGACTGGTTGATGCTTTGAAAGCATCGTAGACGGCTGGAGAACTGTAGATCCTGAGATGGCCTTGAATTAATGCTCTCAAATTTTCAGGATGGTCATGTTGACAAAATCAATCAATCTGCTAAGCCTTTGTGGTAGCCAGAGGTGACGATGTGGTTGTTGAGTGTCCCATTGTGAAAGCACGAAGGCCAGTAGTGGCTCAAGCCGTGTTTTGAAGTCAGCACCTCGATTAGACTTGTACCCCCACCTTCGAGACCCCGTTATTGTGAGGAGTATGTGTGGGCGTGGAGGGAATCAATAAGGTTGAGATAGAAGATGGCGCAAGTGATGGAGGTTGAGCCAGTGGCCGGAGTGAAGAGAGGCGCTGAAAAGCCAACCAAGGCAGTAGCAACGCCTGTTGCGAAGAAGCCCAGATTATCGACAGACATACAACCCGCGACGCAGTTCCCGATCGCCGCTACGCCCTTCAGTATTGAGCGACGATTATCACGCGCACCACTAAAAGTCATCGACGGCCGACCGCTGCCCACCACTCCTGTCCCGCAACCCAGCAACCTCTCCGACACCGAATACCAGAGCATCGCCGCGAGCGCAGTCCTTCAGGCGTCGATTACCCGGTCGCAGGCGAAATGGACGTATGAAGGATTGTTTGAGCGATACTGGGTCAAGCCAGAGACGGGGAAGAATGCGAAGCCGCCTCCGCCGAACAATCCTGATCCCAAATGGCAGAAGGTGAAGGGCGAGTGTCGAATCAGGATCGAGCCACACATCTTCCAGTGCACCATGTACGTCGAGGAGAAGCCGGTCGTGCGGCCTCCTCCGCCGCCGAAGCAGTATGTGGCGCCTGCCGGGCAAGGACAGTACGGTCAGCAGTATCGTCCACCGCAGTATACGCCGCAGCAGCCGTACCAGCAGAATCGCACTCACACACCAATTGCACAAGCTGGCCAATCCAGAAACCTAGCGACACCAGGCGCGAGCAGGACAGCCACCCCATCACGCCCGCAGCACCCTTCGCCGCAAGACAAGAAGCCCGGCCCAGACCCAGTCATAAGCAAGCTGGCTGCCCGCGCCTCGTCTGACCCGGAGCTTAAGAGTCTTATGAAGGAGGTGGCGACCGGTAATGCGAACCAGGACCAGCTCAAGGTCTTCCAACGGCACATTGACGAGCTACAGCAGCAGATCAAGCAGGAGAAGGAGGCCGAGGAGAAGGCAGCTAGAGAGGCGGAGGCGAAAGCGAGAGTAAGCGAGGATGTCATACAGTACGATGGCCCGGCAATTATCAAGCCGACTCAACAGAATCATAAAGCAGGCCAACAGTACACGCCCCAGCAGCAACCGCAGCAACGGCCAGCACCACAGCCTTACACACCGACGCAAAGTCAACCGGTAGCTGCAGCCCCGTATCAGCCTCCACAGGCTCAGAAATGGGTTCCAACACCGGCACCCACTCGTCACGCAGTCATCCTCGCGTTCAACACCCCAGGAGCAACAGAAGATCGATTTCTTTTCCCACAAAACTCCATTCTCGAGTCTCTCTCCAAAAACCACTTGCTCGCCTCTTTTCTGGTCACGCGAAAAGGACGGCATGCAGCAGACACTAGTGGCCTAGACCCCGTCAAGGAATATTGGCAGCCTGTCACATTGATGCTGGAAGTCAAATTTGGTCTAGAGGAACTACCTGAGTTCGTGAAAAAGTGGGTCAAGCCGGCAGACGAGGTGAGGAAGTATATGGAAGCAGTCATGGCTAGATGTGAGCGGGCGCCAGAATCGCACTTGATGATGCGGCTACCAGTGAAGGCCGCCGGAACTGGCGATGTCATGGAAGATGGCGCCGCGATCAAGGAAAACACGCCTGTGTCGTCCGCGGTAGACGAGATGGCGAGGTCGAAGCCGAATATCAAGTATATCAAGAAAGCTACGGCTCCCAAAAGCACGCCTAGTGCGACGCCAGTGTCGTCCGCGAAGAAGCCGGTGAGGAAGCCGAGTCTAGTAGGTGCAGCGGCTGGCAAGGATGAGAAGAAACCGCCCACTCCTGTCGCTGTCGAGGCGGAGAAAGAGCAGAAAGCTACTGCTTCTGCTAATGTGGATGGAGAGCCGAGGACGGCAGAAGCGCCGGCAGAGTGCGAAAAGACGGAGAGTGGAAGGCCGAAGAGGGCTGTGAGGAAGAGTGTTAGGATTAGTGAGGGATAACGATGTGTACTAGCGCGGGTTTGTATGTACCCGATGAAACTTGGAATCAATGGATCGGAAGCAAGCACGCATGCGGCAGTGGCAGCGGCACAGTGCGGCGTCTGCCACGGACGCTTTTCCGAAATTCTGGACATGACTTAGCGTGTTTCTCTCGCGTAGCCAATCAAGCTCTTCCAAATCTAACATCACGGCTCATGTGCCCTCATCCCACCTCACATCCACCTGGGGCCACCCCTCCACTCCTCCCTCCCTGCCCCCGACCAAGCCGGCATGCTCTCTCTATTCAAGCGTCTAGGCCTCCTCTCCGCCACCGCAGTCGCTGGGTACGCCATATTTCTCGGTCTCTTACTAACGCCTCGTATCCAACGTTTCGCGCTCTACGCACATAAAATCAACACTTTATTCTTGGGAGACGATCTGTATGATGGAGAGGCTTTTGGATTCGTGAAGGGGCAGGTCGTGCCGTTCTGGTTGAGCGAGGGCCACGAGACATTGTTCGGGTGGTGCGTGCTTGCCAATGATGTTTATGCCCGGAACCGGCTGGCTTTGATTGCTGAGGTGGACCGACGACACGGGTCGGTGGGGGGTTTGGAAGGGACGAAGGCTTTTGGATTGTTGCAGAGGAGTGATGCTAGAGTAGTTGTGAGTTGTACGTTTGCCACTTCTCAATTTATACTGGCACTGCGCGACTCGCGTCGGCGGAGGTGGATTCTATGCTGATGTACATGGAGAAGAAAAGTCCACGGCAACGCCGGTCACCTAGCTCAGACACTGCGCACGTCCTCCTACCGCCTCCTTGTCTCGCAACCGAATACGCACGTCCTAGCCATTGACTACCGGGGTTTTGGGCTCTCTTCCGGCTCCCCTACCGAGGCAGGTTTGATAGCTGACGGCACAGCACTCCTAGACTGGCTCATGAATGTTGTCGGTGTGCCGCCGGAAAGGATCGTGATATTGGGGCAGAGTTTGGGGACTGCGGTCGGGAGTGCGGTGGCGTTGAATTTTGCTGAGCCAGGGAGTGGGTTGATTCCTGCGGAAGCGAAGGAGTCGAGGGAGCCGGTGGTATTCAAGGGCGTTGTGCTGGTCGCGCCGTTTTCGAGTCTGCCAAGTTTGCTGCTCACGTACCGTATCGGCGGGATCCTGCCTATCCTGCTTCCGCTCCGGCCGTTTCCATGGTTAGGTGGGATGTTGACCGCGAAGGTGGAGGATCAGTGGCGAACTGCTGAGAGGTTGGCGGCGTATTATCGAGCTGTCGCTGCGACGCCGAGACTTTTAGAGAGTGGGGATGGGAAGGGTAGCAAGATGGGGAGTCTGCAGATCTTCCACTCGCGCCGGGATAGGGATATCTCGGTCGCGCAGACAGGGATGATTTGTGAGAGGGTGTTTGAAGGGGAGGAGGGCAAGGGGTTGGAGTGTGTGAATGGGAGCGTGGAGACGGGGGTGTTGGATGTGGAGGGGGAGGGGAGGTTTAGGGTGAGGTTTGAGGTTTTGGAGTTTGGAGGTAAGTGCGCGAGATATGTTGCTTGCTTGGGTGGCGTGGTATGGTGAGCTGACTTCATGATTGCAGGGCATAACAGGATCGTTACGCATACGCCTGTTGCGATTGGTGTTTTGCGGGCATTCGAAGATTTGTGGGACTAGAGAGATGGCAGATCGAGTGTAATGTAAATATGGTGCCCAGGCATGAGGTACTCAGTCGTCTCCGGGACTTCTGTCGAGATGATGTACAAAAGCAAAGCTTCGTTCAAGCACCTGTAATGCCACTCCAAGCGGCGTGAATGCCACTAGGTGATGGTCAACCTTTCGGAGCTGAGCATGGCTCTCTAGAACTGTTATGAGTAGTAAGCACAGAGCATCTTCTGCCAAGCTGCTGAAGACATCTAATGGCATGGACTCATGCTGTTGATCTCATTGGATTTCAGAGCCTCCAGCGGTAGATCCTCGGGCGGGGACACCTCGATTAGGAAGGACAACAACAATGGCCAAACATCAACCATCAACTCGCTTCGATGTGAGAGACAGCTAGGTAGGTATCGGCAAGGCGGCATGTCACAAAGCACACCTACGAAGCAAAGTCGCCATGAACGACACCTTATGCGCCAGCGAGGCGCCGGCTCTAGGGCCATCAACACCAACTTCGACTTCACCTTTGGGTTGGCGACCATTGCACCTGTCGTTACGACACCGTCAGAGCCGGCGTTAGAGCCTCCAAACAAGAGGCGACGATTGAGCCAGGGACCTGCTCCTGGTCGGGAGCTAGTCCTGCCAGAAACCCAGCAGCAACCAATCGAGACGGCAAAGCCGGCAGCGACGAAGCCAGTCAAGAAGACGACCAAGGCAAGACGAAGGTTCCCTATAGACAATGGAAAGGCAGAGATCACAGATCAAAGCGTGGAGGACAGTTTCGTTGCTGCAACGAAAAGTAGGAAGCCAAGGGCAAAGCGGAAACCGGAGGAGCCTGTTGACCTTACGTCAGAGGATAAGAACGTCAGAACGTCAGCAAAAGGCAGGCCTAGAAGGCAAGCGGCGGCTGATGCAGGGACCAAGGTGCAGAATGATCTTGCTGAGGAGGCGGCGCCGATAGACAGGAAGAGACGGGCAGAAGAGCTACTAAAAGGTGGTCGCAAAGGCAAGAAGAATGCGGCAACTGTGCTTGCGAATGCTGAAGTCGTCCCGGGCAAAGGGAAGGATAACACGCCTGAGACGACTGCGGAGGCTGAGCCAGCACCGGCGAAGAAGACAAGAGCCACTAAGACGAAAGCTGCATCCCGGAAAAGAAGCAAGGCTGCGGTTTCAAGACCTATTGACGTCCCTAAAAGTCCGCAGAACCTGGAAGCGGCGGCTCCTCTTACTGCAAAATCGAAGCCGCGAGCTAAGAGTAGAGTGCTTGAGCTCGTCGTGGAGCATGACCACGAAGCTCTTGAGGCGGAGAAGCTCTCCGTCGAAGAAGCAGAGCCTAGTAAGCCATCGCACAGACGACAGCCCGCCGCGTTGAAGGCGCCAAAGGCTGCAGATGGAAGGAAACGGAAGGTTGTGGACGCAGTAAGAAAGGAGAGCAAACCAACTGCTTTTGATGATCAGCAACAACAACAACAATGCAGCATTGAGCCATCGGCACCCGCGGAATCAATACAAAAGCCTCCATCGAAAATAGAACCGCTAGCTGAAGCTGATGGTAATGTCACTTGGCTATCTGCGTCGCCGGCGAAGATGGAAAAGAGTGCAAATGGTACAGGAGGTGCTGTCAAAAAGCCAACTGCGAAAAGGAGCGGAGGTGCGATGGAAAGCCAGTCGACTGATGCCAGAAGACTAAAGCGGAGGAAGTTAGTCGTCAAGGCTGACGAGCTATCAGAAGACGTATCTGCTGAGATCGCGGAGTCGGCAGTAGACAAGCATGGGCTGGTGGAGGCAGATGCTATTATTACTCAGAAATGCGATAGCGGTGCATCGAGACAGAATTCAGAGATTGCAAACAGACGCCATGAGGTTGACGCGGAGGTGGTGGCTTTAGATCCAGTGTCCAGCATGGCTAAAAAGGCGACAAAAAAGTCTACGAAGCACCGCGGTCGTGTAGAAACCCGAAACGGCGACGACCCTTCAGAGCACGAAGACGCGAGCACAACAACAGAGCACGAGACCGAGCCAAGGAAAACGACCAAACAAGTGCTAGCTTCACAAAAGCTGTCCAAGCACACTTCCAAGCCATTGCAGAAGCAAGAAGAGGACGTCGACTGGCTCTTCGCTCCTCACCATCCACCAACAAAATACCCAAAGCCTCTACCTTCTAGAGCCACGAAGAATTCGACTGCAGCCAGAAATCGAAAACGTTGTAGCGACCTAACGGACGTGGATCTAGATGATCTAGTAGCGAACATCGCCTGGTTGGCCCCACGGAGAGTCAAGGCATGATTGATAAGTGTCGCGGCGCATTTCGCATTGGGGTTCTGGATAGATGAATTGTACGACTGCTATGAACCAGTACAAGATCTTCCTCTGACTTTACACTTGTTTAGAGTGCCGGCCCTTTTCGCCGCGGGTTGGAGGATGTGGGCAATTATTGCTGTCTCTCGTGGACTTGATTGTAGTGAAGGGTGCATGTTTGTGCGCAGCACCTATGAGCCTGTCGGTCACGATTGCTATAGATAGGGAAGCAAGCGGGTAAGGCAGCTTGGGTTACTACTGTGCTGCGTCCCCGAGTGCTTGCTAGCTGCAGCAGTTGTATTCACAGGAATGCACGAGTCGCTGACCTCGGGAGCAGTGTACCTAGCAACACCCGCTTGTTCGGCGAGGTATTTTGAAACACATCGCATTCACAAATCCCAAGTTCTCCACTGGCGCAATAACAACAACAAGAATCATCGATACGCACACTCATTCATACACACAAACATTCCTTACTCCACCACATCTTATCCCGCTGCATTGCTACCACCATCACTTCCAGATGCAGAGCTTACCGGCCGAACTCCTCGTCGACATCCTGCTGCATATCCCCCAGACCTCCCACGATGAAGACCGCATCTGGCACATCGCGACCTCTCGCCTAGCCCTCGCCCCTACGCTTTCGCCACTCGCGTGCGCGCATCCTTCCTTCAGAGCTGTGATCCGCGAGTGGTTTCTCAAGACTTGGTCGTTCGAGTACCTTTCCACGTCGGATGGGTGGTTTGGTGGAGGCGCAGGGGAGGGGTGTGCCGGTATGATTGATGATCTCCGTCTTCTCGGGAGACAATGGGCGTAATGGGTGTGGGCTAACGTGACGGTGTGGCACGCAGGCGATGATCTCGAGACCTGGCTTACGCAACAGGTGGGGCGGATGGGTCGCAGTCTTGTCAGGAAGTTGGCGTTGGAGATGTATGGGGGCGAGCTGCTGGCGCTTTTCGCTCCCGAGGAGGTATCGTCGTACCTATCCTCACAACAAACGCTGGTAGTTGCACTGACACGCTCACGACAGGCATCCAAACTCCTCGTGCTTCCTCTCGATCGAGGCTGCTGGACCCGCGTGCTGGCTTTGCTTCGTACCCTGCAGCTCAACCGACTCACGATTGCGATTCTGCCGCAGACTTGTCCGAATACTTGTTCCGGGAGCTCGAGGTCCAACGTACGTCTCCCACCCCTTTGTCTAGCGTTAGGACCGAGGGCGATCGACTGACCTTTGTAGGAACGCGAGCACTTCCGCACCGACTACCGCTGGATCGTCAAAGCAGTGTTGGTGAGTCTGCCAGACGTCCCTCGCGTGCGCATTCGTCTCATCGTGTTGGGTCGTCAAGGCGCAGGTGGTGAGATGGCGGAACGTCTAGTCCTCTCCAAGGAAGACGTGGACTGCGTTGCGAATTGTTCGTGGGCGGAGCTGCAGAGGTCTGCGAGCTCTTGGCACCGCTGTGATTTGTTCGGGCAAGAGGGGTGCTTGATTCCTGCAATTGGTGATGGGGGAGGATCTGGGGTGGATGGTCTGGATACTGGGAGCGATGAGGCCGTCGGGGACGATGTGGAGGGTGACTTGCTCGAGTCTTGAAGGTTGGGCTGAAGACTTACTGCTTTCTGGGGTGTGAGCTCTAGGAGAACGATTGATTACTGCATGGCGATGGCGGCTGTACCCTTTTCCGCCGCTCGACGAACATATGCAATGGCATGAATGGCGTTTCTGTTTTTCATGATGCAGTTCCAGTTGGACTCAAGATTGGATAACGATGGTTGTGGTCTCTTCTGTCAATTAGCCGCATGCATTGTTCGTGCTATGACTCGGCTATCTGCTTCGAAGAGCTGTACTTTGGATGATGACTTGCATATCAGTCACCACGTCAAACCTAATCTCGCCTTTTTCGTCGTCTGATGTCGACGGCCGTGATCTTCGGCGAGGATAGGCGACAGCTATCAATTTGACACCTAGATAGCTGGCTCAGGTTGCCTTGACAAGTCTTTTCTAGCTGAATCTCAACTGGCTGGGTCAGTACCCTGCACAGCACTGATACGTGCATTGTTCATTTCACACGTCCAGATGCCCGCGTCTGGCTGCGCCCTGCTACATGCAAAAAAGCAGGCAAAGGTGAGCAACGGCAGCTCCTGTTACAGGTATTCTCGGTCTGGGTAGCATCAAGCTACATAGCAAGGCTGCAAGGAAAGCTCACAGTGTTTCAGATGTCTTTTGCCTGGCGCTCAGAGCCACGGGATGGTCCCAAGTTTCAGCGTCATGCCCTGCTGACTGGCTTGCCGAGAGAGTGCCAGACCCGGTGCATCAAGTGACCAAGTGGCCGCACAGTCATTCCATGGATGCACGCGTGCCGAGGTCGTGACAAGCGCTAGTGTGTGTTATCGACAGGAGGCCTGGCCAACAGTACATCTGAAGGGGTGGGCTACATGACCCAAGGACAGCTCACGACTGGCTTCGATGCGGGCAACCGTCTCTCCAAGCGTGTCAATCGACGACCCAATTGGTGGTCCAATGCTCAGGGCCATGTTCGGGGGGCATGAGAACAACCTGGAATGCCGTTGAGATTACTGGTGACAGTCGGTGCTGGTACATGGGGCGGTCTAGAACTTTGCAAACATGTTGCAGAGCCGCGCCTGATCTGCGGTTGGCAGTTTGCAAGCCCTCAGCCACACTTGAGGACCTGTTCAGCTTGTGCTGGCCTTATGCAGGCTCGGAGCAACGCAGCAACGAGCATGATCCCAGTTGTGGCGACAGCCAGAGAAGGCTGCCTGTCGCCTGGGAAATACGGCCGAAGTCGTTTCCAGGCCCGAATGTACTGTACTGTCTTGTGCCTCTGACTTGCTTTATTGGCAATGTGCTCCCAGCAGCCAGACTTGCGAGGTGCAACAGCTGTGCGCGAGCATGCTGACATGGTGAAGGATGGTGGGCGTGGGAATCGCAAGGAGTACGATTGCCTGCGCCTTCCGCACGTACTGTACCTGTCGAGGTGTGGCTCACCGTTTCGTCATCAGTCCCCAATGATTGGGCCGCGACCACGCGGATGCGACGAGTCATTCATCTCTGCCTGCTCGGATAGCAACGCAGAGGCAGCAGAAGCGTGATTTCCTGCTACTGGTTCAGCGGAGCCGAGATGAGCCGGTGCCATGTTGCCATGCGTTCCGGTGTGTCGACGAGCTTCTACGGAGGACTGTCAGACTAGGGCGACTGTTTCGGAAAAATGCCTTGGGCTTCGCTTGTTCTCAACGGCCGCCGAGTCGGCCGTTGGAGCGCATGTTGGAGGAGAAGGGAGACGGCATCATTCATGAGTCGGGCACAGAAATCAAACTCTGCCAGTGTGTGGCTGGTGATGGACAGCGAGCAGAGAGACGGAGCGCACGCCGCCTGCCAATCAACCCGAAGCATGTCGGGCAGATCTTTCTCACATTTTCCCTCCGAATCAGGCGGCGCGGGCGGTCGGGCGCAAAGCCAAAAACTGTGCACCGTCGGTTCTGCTACAGCCTAACATGCCCGTAGGCGCAACGCAAGCTCGCAGGCCCACTCGCCGAGCCGTCTGGATCTCAGCCATCGATGTGATCTGAGCTGCGCAGCCCAAGGCCGCGTTTCTTGCGCGCCCACATCGGGTCTGGCACTTTCGATTGGTGCCTGATAGACATCCCGGTGCGTGCCAGTCATGCGCCAGCGTCTTATGTATGTATGCATGCTGCTCTGCACGGTTGCTTTCGCCGGCTTTCGCTGTGGTGTGCATCGTCAGTCCATTCTGCTCTCGCAGATCATCTGCGCATTCCATCAGTTTGACGCTATCGCCCACAACACTCCACACGCGGCTCCTCTTCATACCCACTTCACCCTGCCGTTATGCTCCCCCTCAACCCAACCGACTACCAGGCCTGCTATTTCACAATAACACCCCCGACACACCATCATTGGTCCACGGAAACACCTTGCTGCTCACCAGCCTACCAGGACCAAACACCGGCGGATCCCACGAACCCTTTACTGGCGTCCAGAGAGTTGCAGCAACTCGATACCCCCCCAACACCAGCCATGGTCGCTGCCGCCAACCTCATGCAATTACAAACATCCGCGGCCCATGGGCCGCCGACAAGACCTCGTCCAGTACCCCAACAGAACGTCCTGCATGTGACTAGTGACGATTCACTCCCGTCCGACAGCTCGCCCTCGTCGTATCAGTCCGGAATGATGTCTCCACCAGAGATGGCGAGATGCTCTCGCTGCCATAGGACAACTAGCGTGGATGTGAAGACCGGCAAGAGCAACATGGTGCAGTACGGTCTGAATCTATGGTACTGCAACCGCTGCGCAACAATGGTCGGGCTCATCAACAGATGAAAGCTTTCAGGCATTCTTACCAGAGGATCAATAAGCACAATGAAGGCTACTCGAGAAAAGCATGAATCAGGGAGACGGCACTGATATATCGCCATCACGACGACTGGGCAACTTGCATCGCTCCATCGTCACAAGTCCCACTGCTTCGACCCAGAGGGAGTATGCCAAGCTCTGCCCTGCAAAATCATGGTCCCTTGACAGACCAATCCGGACTCGGAATCACGCAGTCGGCTGGTACGGCAGGCGGTTGGATATGGGCCGCAAGGGAGGCAAGTGCAGCTAGGGATGCAAGCAAATGGCTGGCCGTTTGCCAATGCGTCACACATCAGAACGACTTTAGGCACAGGAAATTTACGACGGGGAATGAGCTGATTCTCCGGGGCGATGGGAGACAACGGGACGAGTAATGAAAGCCACCACGACCTGTAGATGCGATTCTGTCGCACTAAGATACCCATTCTGCGTCGTTGCTGGCGATCTGCTGAGAGCAGACAATAGACAGATTGCTACAATCAGCCCATGGCAACATTTGTCTTGATCTACGCACGCAACGTGTTTGCCTCGTGTTTTCAACCTAAACATCTTTCACATGCCCCACACCCCGCCAAGGTTGTAAAATCCGTCATCGAGCATCGAACAACCACATCAGCGATCGCCGTTCAACCCCCCTGCGCACACGTTTCTTTAGCGGCCTCAGCCACCCTTTTCACGGCACTAGCACACTCTATTATTCGATAGCCCTGACTTGTCCTAAAGCGCTCTCATTAGTACTACACGCGTACACTGCACGACAGATAGATCCGCAACCACTAGCCGCAGATGCACACTGTGCCAGGTCTCATCTACGACGTCACAATGCCACAAAGACATGGTCTAAGGCAACCAAGCGAGGTGAAGTCGAATTCGAATTCGCATCCGCAATTCGCCTTCGCTCCGAAGCACGAGGGGCATCCAGGAGAAAGAACGCGACCTGGTATTTCCCAACCAAATGTCTGTCACGGCGGCACAGCTCTGCCCAGGTATGAACGCGCTACACGTGCTTGTATCAGGAAACCTGTGAGCTGCGTCGTATGAGCGGTGTACCCTGTGAAGCACCATGAATTCAGCACCATGCCACTCCAGAGAGCTTGTCATGGCCGTACGGTCGATGTTGTGCGTCTCCGCGATGCTCGAGCAGAATGCAATTTGCCGAGTAAACAGTGGCAGCCTAAGTCTGGTGTACGAGGCTCATGTCATGGGCCGAGCAGAACCTACGAGGGTCGCAAAACCACTAGCGAATACATGCATATCCCCACTGTTGGCAGTACCTTCGATAGGAACTCTCGGTCGAGTGAATAAAGCTCCGCTAAGGGCGGCACTTTTTGCCTGGGGACGTGGCTCATCAGCGATTGCCACGACATAGGGATCCTGCCAAGTGCCCACGTTACCGAGCGTCCGGAAGTGGATGCGCATGCGTTGAGGGAACAGATGATCATGGCCGAATTTTTTCTCCGTCTGTGGCTGAGGGTCCACGGCCGAGGCGACTTTTAGGTCTCAAGAAGGGCCAAAATCCGCTTTCAAGGTTCAAGTCGACATCGACGATGCAACGCCGAAGATCATTCCGACCTGAACGACACGTGTTGGGGCATGTGGTCATTATTGACAATGCTAACTCTCGAATAAGTGAATGCCGGTCAACCACATTCAAACGAGTCCCGAGGCCACTTAGTGCTGAGATTGTAGTCAGGTCATGAGCCATCACTCTGCCACTTGCATCAGATGATGTCTATATGTCGACCGTTCAATGGTACTGTAGACGGAATGGATCCGGCAGACTCAATGGCAGGAGTGGAGTGAAACACGAATGAAGACGGCCAACGAGAAAATCCGAAAAGCGTGGTCCGTGCATGAAATCTCTACAATACCTCAGCCATGGAAGTACCTAGGTACTTTCCATAGCGAACAGTAGTAGCAGAATAATTATAATTGCCATCATGGAGTCTTACAAGCAGTCTGTAAAAAATGTGGATGCTGCGCTTGCCAGACTCAATGCAACCCTGGCCTCGTACAAAATCGAAGCTGCGAAAGCCACTCAAGCACGTTCTCCATCGCCCGCAAAGACTACAAGTCAGAGTCAGCCGAGGAAGACCAGTAACATCTCTCCTGGACTCGCTGCAGCAAGTACGGCGCTGCCACCAGTCAACCACCCGCTTCTAAGTCAGCAGCCGCCGCCAGCGCGCGGGAGCTTGTGGGATCAGGCTCTGCGTATGCGGTCTGATACAGGCATCAACCAGGTCCGTCAAAAATGGTCATGCAATCTCACTCACTTCAGTAGGTATTGATGCAATGTCAACTAACAACGCCTACGGTAGGTCACGCATGCACAAATCCCATCTTGCATCCAGCTTATCAATGAGATTCATGCCCTTTGGAGTGGCGAGCACGATAAATACCAGTACTGCATTCCTGTTTACATACTGCTTGCACAGACTTTCTTGCAGATTGGGTATCCAGACCTGGCGGCTGGTGAGCTATACAAGGCTTTGCTCTTGACCGATGCCGTCCGGGATACTTCAGACGAGATCCATGAGCCTGCTTTCAGTAGTCTACGAGAAGTGGTATCCCGGCAGCCACTTGTGGAGAGAATCTCGCTGTTGAAGAGCGAGCTTACTACAGGTTTAGCCACGGGACATGTTGATGGAGAGGACGAGGCAGATATCGACGTGGAGGTTGGTGCATGGCTCGGCAAGCACTATTTACTTCTCATGTAAGTGCGCACGAGACCAACTTTTGGGACTTGTGTGTGCTGACATTGCTCAGATATCGTTATCTTCCTCGTAGTCTCGCTCTATGTGGCTGCTACAAATCAGCATCCCAATATCTGACCCAAGGCCGTAGGCTTTATCCGCGTGACATGGAATTGGATAGCCTGAATCGCGAGCTCCACAAACTTGTTGCGAAGCACATAGGGTTCGACAACTACGAAGACTTGTGCTCTGACCCGGAGTACTCGAGCCCCCTGAACTGGCCAGATAAAGGTTTCGCGAGACGCGAGGTCTATCCCTGGAGCACCTTTGAGCCAGACAGATTGAAGGACATCAATGAGCTCAACCGGATGATGTCCGCAGTGGCCCCTAAGCTTGAAGTTCGGGCGGTCGAGCTGCTTGCATTAACTGGGAATAAGGACTTGGACGGCAAGCCGGCTGTCTCCGTGCAGCTTGGAGTATTTGCCAAGGAAGATATAGCGCCGGGCCAGGTGATCCTTAACGAGAAGTCTTTGCTCACGGCGAACAACAAGATGCAGGACGCTCTTTGCGAAGCCTGCTCCGCCGATCTGCCAGACCTTGCCAATGGCGACAATGAAACTGTGTCTTGCCCCGAGTGCGACGTGGTCTTCTGTAGCCAGGACTGCTACGACGACGCGTACAAGTCTTATCACATTGCCTCCTGCGAGACAGACGCTGAGACGATTTGCAAGGATGTTCCACCTGCTGAGGCGGCGGATGCGCTGTACACTCTTTTGCTGCTAAGAACTATCTGCATGGCCGAGACGCAATCTTGCAACCCGTTGGAGCTGCAGGAGGTAAAGTACATATGGGGCGACTTCAGTCCAACACCTGCTACGTACAAGCAATGGCGGCTTCCAAACCCATCCACGCCAGCGGCTCATCTTGCAGACATCGCAGCCGCCCATGCAGGTCTCCCTCGAACGTTGCCGTTCAGCTACGAGTACAACATCCGACTGCCCTTTCACATGCTGGAGAAGCTAGACGTTGAACTCATCGCGAGCCCGCAATACAACGTCTGGACCTGGAATACCCTCTACGCCAAGTTCCGCGGCACGGCCTCTGCCCGGTTGTCGGGTCTAGGTGGTCGTGCGATCCGCGGTCCCGAAGTATCAGCCGTGCATCCGATGTGGTGTCTCGCGAATCACAGCTGCGACCCGAACGTCAGCTGGGAATGGGGAGGTAGCATCAAGTTCTGGGCGAGGCAGGAAGGCGTCAAGTCGCACCGACCTACCTGGAGTGGTGAGGTCTTGCAGGGTAAAGGTGGGATCAAGGAAGGGATGGAGGTTCTCAATCATTACTGCGATATAGATCTGCCGGTCAATGAGCGAAGGGAGTGGGCTCGGGGAGCGCTGGGCGGTGACTGCCAGTGCGATCGCTGCGTTTGGGAGGCAGGCGAGATGCATCGGTACAGGCCCGGCGAGAAAGATATCTTTGGCAATGAGCTGAAACATGAGGGAGCTCAGTGAAATCATGAGGAGGTGGAATCATGGCAAGATTTGCTTTTATGCGTATGTACATTCATCTCTTCGTAAAACCCCACAGTCAAACCCAGTGACTGGAGGGCCATGCCGGCACACTACTACGCCCGACTCTTCGCAAAGCTAACCGACGGGCCATCATAGCTGAAAATGGAGTACCAGTTCTTCAGGAAAACGTCACCCACCACATACAGATTCTCCGTGGGATCAATATCAAAGCCCGCCACACTCGCCAGGCAGTACGCCGCCTCATCCAGCACACTCGACAGCGTATTATTCCCCAGAATACTCCCGAGATCCGGCGTCAGCTGCCCGAAATTAAAGTCCTCGGGGTTGATCGCAAAGTCTTGCCCGCCAAACGTGATCGCGACATCCGGGTTCTCCGCGCACGGGTACACGAGGAAGAGGGGCTCGGCCTCGCCGTCCAGGAGCGCCAGCGGCACGGGGAACGCACCGGGGATGCGCGCGGCGATGGTGAGAAGGGCGGCGGAAGGCGTGAGCACGATCGTGGTGCCCGTGTCGATGGCCGCTTGTCCGGCGTCGACGACTTGGTCGATCGGGTCCTCGAAGTTGTTCACCTTGACGCCGTCCAGCGGGATCTGCCAGTACCCCGGGGTCGAGACGGCGATGGTGGTGGGCGTGCCGGTGAAGTGGGCGGGATCGCGGCCGCCGAGCGTCATCTCGGAATCGTCGCCTGTGCCGTCCTGGGCGCGGCCGAGGTAGAACGAGAATTCCGGGGTCGAGACTTTGCCTTCGTCGATCAGGGTTTTGAAGTAGGGCGCTTGGCCTGACGCCGCGATGGATTGGAAGCCCATGCCCATGAGGGAGTTGGAGTCGCTGGAGCTGAAGCCCGTGGCGGTGGTGAGGGAGATGATGTTCTGGTGCGTGGCTTCCAAGCCCGCGATGGTGACGGTGTCGTAGTAGTTCTCGCCCGACACTTGGCCGGAGCCGTAGGTGACGGTCGTCGTGTTGTGCTCGTCTGTGCCCGTGTTCTCGTAGTGCACGGTGCCGGAGCAACCGTGCGCGGGGCCGCAGGTGGGGCCGGGCACGAAGGTGTCGGCGGAGCCGGTGTCGAAGTCGAAGAGGAAGCCGCTTTGCCCGGCGACGGTGCCCGGGCCGTAGTACTCCTCGTCCTCGCCGTCCTCGACTTGGTCGGTCAGGGCTTCCTCGGCATTCTGGCGCTTGTGCTTGAGACTGCCGACGACGGAGGAGATGAGGATGCCGTCGTTGGTGTAGGTTTTGAGGGAGGATTGGCCCTTGGTGTATTTTTGCACGGTGTGGTTGAGGTTGGTGAGGACGAAGGTGTAGTCGACTGTGGAGTGGGAGGAGAGGGAGCGTCGCTGGGGGAGAGAGACTTTGATGGGGGATGCTGTTGGGGCTGCGAGGGCGCTGACGGCCAGGAGGGAGACGACGAGGGACTGCATGGTGAACTGGTGGGTTCTGCGTACAGATCGACAGGCAGAAGGATTGATTTCACGCCGAGGCGGGCTTTCTACATATACCTACTTACCTTCTACATATACTTGCCTGAGAGCCTAGGAGGTACTTGCTGCTCTCCACCACCGAGGCCATATACTCGGCGTCATCAGCTTCCGTCCAGCCGCAACCTCCAGCAACAAGACGAAGCTTGACACCGGCGCTTTATCCAGCCTGCGCAACGTCGATCACAACCCAGCACTCGCGCCTTCTGTATGGTCTGTTAAGCGGGAAAGTAGGAGGAGGCGGTGCCAGGGCCATAGAAGTTTACAAATGAAGTGCGGGCAAGCTTTTACTAGTATGGACATGCTCAACTCTATACCGACGATCTGCGCTCGGTGTGGCTAGAGGAGGGGTATGAGGGACGTGCTAAGGCGGCGACAATCTTCGTTGACAGGTGCGAACCCCATGGGGACGGTGGAGACAATCTGGTCTTTGCGTCGCGCGGCAAGTTGCCCGAGGCCTGCTGGTACCAGGTGCGGTGGCGCGAATATTGCTTATTGCGGAGATGCTCATGCATCATCGTTGGTTACTTTGGCTGTTCAGCGAAGCTGCGCTGAAGTTACTGTCCGGATCATCCAGTAATGCAGATTCGAGCTGTTGTGACAGCCAATCAAGCGCATCTCCCACTTGTATGGTATCCACGTCGACATGTTTGATCTCAGAGATGCGTCGTCTCCTCATTGTCGCCAGCACTAGAAAAGCACGAAGATGCAAGGAACCTAGGTAACGTCGATCCTCTCTCGCAAGACATGACCACGAACTGGTGATTGCTTGGCAAGCTGCAGTCGATGCATGAACAGCCGGTCCGCCACGTGGAAAGCGCAACCACGTCCACTCGATCATCACACCTTCATCTTCCTCGACCCTCTTCCAACCAGCCGACTTTGCAGGAACGAAAGGAATGGAATGCAACGCGAAGAGCCCCAGATTCCCATTCCGTTCCACCAGGCATTTGAAGAAAGCAAAAACGAAGATGTCCGCAGTGTCTTCCAGACTCAACCCTACTTCAATCCGAGGAGCAAGCCAAAGTGTATATGAATGCGAATCCGAGCGAAGGATTGATATAAGCACATCTTCGGCACAATGCGAAGCCATGAGTGCTCTCGACTCTTGCGCGACAAGAGGAGGTGCGGCTACCTTGCAATTTGACATCCGTGCTATGGTGATGAGAAAACGAGAAAGGGGAGACCGGGGGGAAGTATATCCATTACTAGTAGTAAGTCCATTTTCTTATTGTGTCGTTGCTGGCGCCTGTACAGCGACACATACGTACCCGCCGCCCCGGTTTCCAAAGATGTAGATTCGAATCAAAGCTCCCCACCATGCAGCACGCCCGCGGAAGCCTTGGCGTCCTCATAATTGCTCGCGATACTAGCAGCGACTTCCGGGTTTTTAGGCGGGAAGAAGGAGCCCTCACGGAGGGAAGCGAAGGCGAGGTCGAAGCGTGCGCCGAAGAACCATGCCGCGCCGAACTGTCGAACATGGCAGTCAGTGGATCTGTATGTGTTGTGAAATAGTGGGAGAAGGCCACATACCATGCATGCTGTGATGAAGAATAATGTGATGAAGACTGCAGCCATAATGTAGAACATCTCCTGCTTCGTCTCCGCGTCCTCCTTGTCCTTCTTCGCCTGCTCCTCTGGTGTGAGGGTTTTGGCCGCAACGGCCGTCTGCTGACCAGCACGTAGTGTTCTGGGCGTCTGCGTTGGGAAGATGTTCTCGATGAACCTCTCAATCTTGCCACACGCGATGCTGATGTCCAAGAAATGCGGATCGCTCGGCTTATTCCGCTTATGGATCTTCCTTGCATACTTTCTGAAAATTTCGCAAACGAGCTGCAGATTCTGCGTCGACTGCATCATCAGGTCACAAGCTGTGCCCTTTGTGATCTTGACATTTCGATTGAACATGTCGTAGTTCTGGAAACAGAGCTCGAGGGTGGCAATGGCCATGCTCTGCGGTATCGCGACGAAGTTGAAGACAGATTGCTCTTTGACGCCGGCCATGTAGAACAAACAGTCGTCGGCGCGGTTGAGGGCGATGCAGACCATTTCGCTCTGGCATTGGAGGGCTTTCTCCTTGTTCTCGGGCAGGAAGAGGTCGCTGAATTTGTCGACGTACTTGCTCCAGACTTCTTTGGGCCAGAAGTAACGTTTGTCCTCGTGATCTTCTCGGATGTCGCGAATGATGTTTGTTTGTTGCAGGAATTGGCCCATGGACTCCATGAGCTCTGGTCGTTGGAGGAGAGCGGGGTTGGCGAGCTTGGCTTCCACGAACAGACGGGTCAGACCTTCGCCGACCAAACCGGCCACGTAATGGCAGTACAGCTCGTAGTCCTTGATCGTCTTCACGCTTTTGGCATTATGATCTGCATTCTTGGCATAGTCTGCCATGCCATTGCCCATGCGCTTGGTGATGTCCCGGATGATGACCCTGTACGGCTCTTTGATCTTGACAAACTCCTTGGCGACATTGTCAAACTTGACTAACAGCTCCCTGTCCTTCTCATTCGGTCCATTGCCGTCGAAGGTCCACGTCGTGTCCTCGATGTGCTTGTGGAAATTCCGCAACAAGGGCTCTTTCGCGCCGATGTCGATGGTCATGTCATCCTCGATGGTGTCGAGGCCGCGCAGGATCAGGTAGAAGAGACAGACGGGCACCAGTAGCTCGGGATGGAGCTCTTGAATGACGGCGGCGAACGATCGCGAAGTCAGATTGAGGAAGCGGAAGCATTCCTTCAGCTCCGGGCCTTCTGTGCTCTCGTCGCGCTCGTGGACGGGGTTGTGCCAGGTCTTCCATTGGATGATGGCGCGCAGCTCGTTGAGGTGCGTGAGGTAGTAGGCCACCGACTGAGCCGAGACCATGTTTGCGTGCGGCTGGAGCAGAGCAGCCAGGAAGGCCGCCAGAAGTTCGGACAAGTCTCGAAGGCAGTCGCAATTGTTGTATTCCTGGCAATGATTCTTCAATATATCATGAATGATAGCTGTGAATGATCGGTGCAGGTGATTGTCAATTGACCGTTCGGCCGTTTGGAACGATCAGTAACGTGTGAAGAGAGTTGACTCTGCCGCCAATGGCTAATACAGTAATATCAATGTGGAGGGTTTGAAAGTCGTTCGATGAAAGGAGCCGACTCGGACCCTTGAACCCTGCAGCCAGCCAAGGCCCGGCGTTAATGTCCACTCTCCGTCTGCCGTTCGTGCCTTCCTCATACAGAATAACATATTGTCATGTGATGGGCTACAAACGCTCCCGTGACGACATGGAGGGCAAACAAGACTCCCCCTTCATGCCCATGTTCGAGCACTTCCGCGCCGAGCTGGACGAGCACCACGACCGCCGCGAACGCATCATCAAAGCGAGTCGAGATATCACGGCCGCGTCGAAAAAGATCATCTTCACACTTCAGCGCGTGCGCAGTCTGGCTCAGCCACTGCCAGGACATGTACACAAAGGCAACAAGCAGTACTACGACAAAATCGCCGAGCAACTGACTGCCGTGGTCAGAGACTTGCAGGGATTAAATACATATCGATATGCCAGGCAGATCAGCGGTGGATGTCAAGAGTGGATGGAGAGTGCGAGCTTCCAGCATTATCTGGAATTTGGAGAGATCATCTCCTACGACGCTGCCGTGAAGCAACTACAAGCCATCAGCAAGCCTGCACCAAAACCCAAAGACACCCGACCCGACCTCCCAACGCCCGACACACACACCAACGACGCCCCGCAAACAGAAGACATTGGCGTGGACCTCACACCCGAAGACTACATTCTCGGCATCTACGACATGACCGGCGAACTCATGCGCTTCGCGATCACCGCCATGGCCACCTCCGGCTCCCTCCCTACCCTCCCAAACTCTCCTTCCAATCGGAACGTATTGACGGATATGCGCGCCTTGAGGAGTGCATTGGAGGCTTTGGAGACGGGCAGTGGGCCTTTTGCCAAGGATGCGGAGAAGAAAGCGGAGGTTATGAGGCAGAGTGTTGAGAAGGTCGAGAAGGCATTGTATGGGTTGACGGTTAGGGGCGCCGAGAGGCCGAGGGGGTGGGTCCCGGAGCTGGAAGGGCGCAGAGGGGTGGAAGTTGAGGGTTGATGCAAGTTCCCAGTACATACACCGCACTTTTTCAAGGTTCGATTCGCGAAAAGCCTATTGGAAGCGATCCCTCTTGTGGTAGGTAAGTAGCTCCTTTGTCCTTGCTAAGAGCAAATCTCTGTGTTGTAGCTCGACAATGTCATGCCTTGGTGGGCTGACATCGATCCTGCGCTTCCTAGCAAGGACAGCCTTCATGAAAAGCTCATCCGTCTCTCCAGGCTGACGAAGACGGGGCGGTCTGGCACCAGTAGATGGACCTGGTACGTGGATCTATCATCGGCGTCGGCATTGACTGGAGCGGGATCGTCGTGAGGATGAGACAGCATACAGGACAGAGTCGTATCTATCAAGTCGTCGAGCTGGTCTTTGGGGAATTGACCCTTGACTTGCTGATCAAGCCACAACATGTGGTGAGGCCCAAACAGCGATTGATTGCTGGCATCCTCGAGAGTAGTGAGGAGTAGATATGTAGGACTGAAGGTCGGCCAGCAGATGCCTTGAATGCGGAGTCGTGCGTTGGTCGTATAGAAGTTATGAATAGTCAAGAGACGGTGATGCAGACAGGATTGAAACAAAGAGTCGAGCTGCAACCAAGTCAGCTGTCATGTTGTTGACGACAAGAGGGCAGTACGGTTTCATGGGAGTAATGAAGGGGAGGTCTTACAGAAGCGCTTTCCGATCGTCAAGGTTGGCCAGCTCCAAAACACCGGCAGAGCCGTCAATCTGGGAGTACCTCCAGATGGAAGACGCCCAGGACCGACTGTTGCTGCAGCGCCCACCATAGCAAGATTGGCCGCGGCGGGTAGCCGGTGATATCGACTCTCCTCTCGATGCTGATGCGACTGTGAGGACGGACAGCCCAGGAAAGCATAACTGGCTCCGATGCGTCGAGTGCAGGCGTATATACTGATTTGGTTGTTGATATATAGAAGTAGGAAACCACGAGGAAGAAGACGCCAAGACGGTCAAGACCGCCGCAAATATCAGCCTTCCCACTGATTGGGGGGTTGCATAGTCACAGGCACCGGTCATTGAGGCATGGCGTGCCATCCCAATGTTGCTGGTGATGCAGTCATGGTAGATGCGCAGAGCCTTTTTGCATTCGTTGCAGGATCTGTCGGCGGACTTCTGTCTGGTGTTTTGCGCTCGCGGATGCTGACTGGTCAGGCTGGACTGGTACGGCCTGATTATATACTTTGTCGAATGGTGAATGGCGGTATACAATGAAGTAGGGCGAGAAGAAGGGTAGCCGGAGAGGAAGACAGCCAGCTTGGACTGTCGTGAAAGTGGAGGACATGCATGAAAACACGAAATATAGTATAATGAATGGATGAGGAGAAGTACGAGCGAGAGAAGAAGATTCTGAGGAACAAAAATGAAGGCCTTGAGTGTCAACAGGCAGAGCTGGAAGAAGCAAGCTGAGCGCACGGCACTCACGCCTACAGATCGAAATGGCACCACACAAAAACCTACTGCCGCCGTCACGGTATCGGGATCTGAAGTGCGCTTGGTCTGAGGCCTGTCCACTTTCTTCAAACAACAAACGACGAAAGAGGGGATGGACGACCAGCTCGTCCCACGCCCACAGTCTTTAGGCGAATGCTTCACTGCTCGGTCTGTAGACCTTGGAAGTGGTTCCAACGTCATCACCACGCCCTTTAGAAATGGTATCCAGGAATTGGCATGTGAAGCGGAAGGCTGCTGCAAATGCCCGGGTCGATGGGGCAAAACGGCATGCAACAGACGGGCAGCCGTTTGATTCGCAGGTTTTGCAGCTCGATTATCGATACGGGATGCGATCGGTCTCGCCGACTTTCACTGCCGAAGTCCATGTGCATGAAGGATCAATGAGTGTTGTGTATTGAGTCCTGTACCCTAGCAGCCTGCTAGCGATCATTCATGCAATTGACCAGACAAGCCAAAGACACATCCTGGGACCAGGGATAGAAAGGAATCACTCATTGTAGAACGGGCTAAATGTACATACACTCGCTGCATCTCCCACTCCTCGCGTGCCCAAACTGTCGGCACAGGAGGAACAAGTCTATGGGATTACACTCACACTGCCTGGCTCTCCGCCCCTCCATGCTACATCTACGACAACATCCTGCTCATATCATTCCTGATTCTCGCATAGTCCAACAGACCTTCAATGTTGCCAACGGCCGAAACCGCAATGTCGCGGTCCCAAAGCTTTCTTTGCGCAAAAGACTTGACATCGTTGGCCGTCACGCTCTCGATCGCCCTGTCGACCTCCTCGGGGCTCAGTCGTCGGCCAGTAGTAATGATTTGTCTGCCAATGTCCTCCGCAACAGCAGTCGTGCCATCCAGAGACAGAAGAATCGAGGCCTTGAGCTGGGCCTTCGCGCGCTCGGTCTCCGCCTCGCTGACCTGGAATGACAGGCGCGACCACTCGCGCAGCGTGAAGTGGACCAAGTCGTCGATGCGGGTGAACGCGTCGGTCACGAGGTAGATGCCCCAGAGGCCGGTGTCAGAATAGGATGTGGAAAAGGACATGAAGCTGTTGGCCAACTTGTGCTCGTGGATGAAGGTCGAGAGTTTGCTGCCGAGGTACGGTGAATTGCCCATCGCGCGGTCCCAGTTGCCGACAATCGCTTGCGTGACGAGTGCGGTGAAGTAGTCGTCGTCCTTCCAGCTGACACCTTCGACAGCAATGGCGATGTTTGCGGTGCCAAGCGTGTCGTCACGGATCCTGACTTCTGAGCCGACGAAGTCGGGCTTGCCTGTCACGCCGCGCTGGTAGGCGTTGCTTTGCGCGTCCGGGTTGTAGTGAGGGAGATTGCCGAAGTGTTTCTCAGCCAATTGCACCAGCTGCTCGTGCGGCACGCCTCCAGATCCAACAAGAACCATGCGGTCTGCAGTGTAGTTGGTCTTGATGTAAGTCTCCAGGTCGTTCCGGCCGATGCTCTGGATGTTCTCCTTGGGTCCGAGGATGGTGCGGCCGAGCGGCTGGTTCTGGAAAGCGGTGGCGTGCAAGTGGTCGAAGACGACCTCCTCCAACTGCTTGTCGACCTCCTCCTGCTCCCTCAGAATCACATCACGCTCCCTCTCAATCGCCGAGTTCTCCAACTTGCTGTGTTGCAGGATGTCGCTGAGGATGTCAACGGTTGCGGGGACATCATTGTTGAAGGCCTTGGCGTAGTAGACGGTGTTTTCGCGGGAGGTGTAGGCGTTGAGGTGCGCGCCCATGTTCTCGATCTCGAGCTCAAGCTGGGACTGCGAGCGCTTCTGGGTGCCCTTGAAGGCCAAGTGCTCGAGGAAGTGGGCGGTGCCGCTGGTCTTGTCGGTCTCGGCGCGCGAACCGGCATCGATCCAGACGCCGACGGTGGACGTCTGGGCGTAGGGGGAGTGTTCGGTGGCGATCTAGTCGTCGTCGTCAGCATCAGGAACATCGTCCAGGGCGAGTGACTGCGCATACGGTAAAGCCATTGCTTAAGGTGGTGCTCTCGGTGGTGCTGCCATGGCTGACAGGAGTCGCGAGACTGCGGATCAGGCCCGGCTGGGGCTTCTTGACGGCATTGATGGCGCGCTGAGCCCGCAGACCCTGCTGCAGCTGGAACGCGAGCCTCCGTGATGCCATCGCCGGTAAGTGTGGGTGTGCGGGGGGTGGGCGGAGAGGAAAGGGCAAAGACAGATGGGTGGTGGGTGATGGCTGAGCTCGTCGTTGCTACGACTTTTCGGGATGGCGTAGTCTTGAGCACCGGCTACGCATATGAATAAGAATGTCCTCTCATTGGCTGCGCAAGCCGAGGACGTGGGAACATCCACTCTACCATCGCAATCACTAACTCCTACTTGGAGTTCTTCAAAGTGCCAACACGGAATACGCTCCACTCTTCACACACACTACCACAATGGCCTCCGCATTCCGCTCCGCCGCCCTTCGGCAACTCGCCCACTCCTCCATCACCCCCGCCCTCCGCCAGCCACTTGCCCACAGATCACCACTCGGCCTCGTCCAGCGATCCGCCTTCCAGACCTCGAGCAAGCTCCAGATCCTGCCGCCGCTGCCACAAGTCATCAAGGGCTCAGTCAACGACCCCGTCAGAGTGCCCGATGCCGAGCCGAGCCATGGCAGCTACCACTGGACAACGGAGAGGTACGGGGACATCAATCATCTCGCTGCAATGGTGAAGAACCTACACGTATGAATGGCATACTGATATTCAGGACAGGCTAATCTCTGCCGCCCTGGTCCCATTGACCGTTGCGCCTTTCGCCGCCGGCTCCCTCAGCCCGCTGCTCGACGGCACCTTGATTGGTCTCACCATTATTCACAGCTTTATTGGTTTCCAGTACGTACATACCAGCTTGCCACCAAGGAAGTAACATATGGTTACTATTCAAATTGTCTACTGATATATTGGTGTGCTACAGGGCTTGCATAACAGACTATTTCCCGAAATGGCGCGTACCTTTTATCCGCAAGACCTTCGACTGGCTGAACGTCGTCGCCGTCTTCCTTGTCAGCTGGGGCTGGTACGAATTCGAGACGAACGATGTCGGTCTCACGGGTTTGGTCAAGAGGGTGTGGACGGGCAAGAAGGAGGAGAGTGGTTGAGCAGTGATGGGCGGATAAGAGCGGGGATGTGCGGATATATTCGGAAATCGATAGACGTGAAGCATTGAGAGAATGAGGTGGCTCCAGAAAGATAAAGACCATGAGGAACTTGTATATTTGGCTGCAGCCTAGCGCAGAGGAACGGCTGAGAGTTTCTGTTCCATGCAATGTCATTTCTGTTCAGTGACCCTCCCCTCCGGCATCGCAAGTTCTCAGTACTGAAATCACAGTCACGGAAGACGTATAAGCTTGCCAGCGAATTCGTACGGCCAACGACGACGCAAAATCTGGAACAACAAGAGTGCCATCTGGATCAAAATCACTTCAATTTTGGAGCCGGCGACTTGCAGCTCAACTTCCGCCTTTACCAGAAAACAGCAGCGTCTCCCCAGCCGCAGGGGATCCGGAATGATCACGGCTGGGCATGAACAGTCCTTTGTCCCGAAGTCGGGTAATTGCAGCATCCCTCCGTCTGACACCTGGATTCTTGTACTCAATGAGTACCGATACGAGATGCTTGAAGAGGACTATGCGGTGATTGATCCAGCCGACTCATAGCCGCCTCGCAACATACTATAGGGCGTCGCAGATTCACCAGCCAGTCTTGCTCCGAGGGTTTCTTCACCTTTCTCTTTGGCAGGGCACCGGGTACCTGCAGCGCCTCTCCGCAATAAACGCGGATGTGACTGGAATTTAAAGCGGTGTGACGATCATGGCACCGTGACGGCATCTCTTCTTCCCGGTGTGTTTGCTGGAAAGCCGTGGTCGTACGGAAGCTGCACTGGTCCAGCTGCTGGACATTACCGCCTAAAGAATCGCCACATAATCTCAGGGTGAACTTGACTCCCACCTTCTTCCCCTTCGTCTATCTCGTCGACCAATTTCATCTCCTTCATCATCTTTTCCATTCTCTTGACCGCTATCTATGCCAAATTTGTATACACCTCTCTTATTTTCCTCACCGACAGAAGCAATCACAAGGCTGGGACAGTGACACGCGGACTTCTCAAGATCAAGCACCTCACGGAGCACACGACTTCACGCCTGTTCGACCTTTTTTTAACTATATACCACCACCTACCACCAAACAACTCAGTATATACCAGCGTCGCATCAGCACCCTCCCAGCGGAGCCCATTGCAGCAAGCGAGCCTGAAAGCATTGCGACACATCATGGGACAGACCAGATCCTGCAGGTTCGTCACATCAAGACATCAAGCCACGCCGGCGCCTCGACCAAGCACGCCCTCGACAGCCATGGCCAGAGACGCCTCATCGCACGCCGCTGAGTGACGTTCGTTCGCTCAAGGCTCTCGCATCCCGCCGCTTGTCCTTCCGCCCTTCTCATCAGAGACATGTGTGGCTGCGCATGAGGTATATGGCCATCGGTCAGTCTCAGTGCCGCATATGCAGCCCTTTGGCATGGTCCTGGAGAGCCGCGACAATACACGCCTTGCCAATGACCTCGCCAGGCAACAGATCGGCGTGTTTGTGCAGTCCACGCGTGGCCTTCTTGGTCCATTTGCACGTCGGAAGCGCGTGTACCTGGGCCGTGTTGTGGGGTCTCCGAGATATCGGTGGCAGCAGTCTCCACTCTTCCGGTCTCTCTTATGGCTGAGACGTTCCGCTGCGCTTTCATGACCGATGTCAACGATGCTTGCAGTCTTCCTCTTCACTGTCATCTCGATTCCTATATAATCAACAACAAATCAGTATATACGACCACTGGATCCACTACCAGAACAATCCCGGCAGTTTATTGCGGAGATCACGACACCGAGAACACGCACTTCAGTTTTTGTGCTCTGTCGCCCCGAGAAGACCAACAAGGCACTCGCGGCGCTTTTGCCGGGCGGTCACAGCCTCTTGAGCGCAGAAATAGCGGTGCTCAGGTCGGAGTGTCGTGCTCGGGCAGGCAGATCGCTTGCTGGTCCTGTCATCACATGTTCGGTGATGCAGACGCTCTACATTCTCGAGACGCTCGCCAGCATCTTGAAGACGGAACTCGTCACGACGTGGCCGCCTACAGTAGATGAGACACCTTGGCTGCGTACAATACATGTCTCATCAACGACCCTCGTTTCAGGGGCAACATTGCACGGTCTCTCGACGAGTGCTTGCGACTGTGCGGCTTGAACACCATCGAATTTCTCCATCACTTTTCTGCAACAAGCTGGATACCTCCGCCTGCGCATGATGGCAGAATGAACCGCTGGTATGGTACCGACATCGTTTTCTCTACTCCTACAACCTCCAGATGACAATTTGGCCTGCGGAAAGCTGAGTGTTTGGAGATTTTACAGGACGTCAGTCAAAGTGGCGACGCATTGGTTTCTTTCGAATTTTTGTCCGACAACGGAGACGTCGTCAAGCGTTCGCTCCATCTTTCTGTGCCGACGGACTTTTCCTCCTGTCTCAGCACTTCACTACCATCTCCTTTTCCTATATACCAGTATTGGAATCGTCTCCGAGCTCGTTCTGCAGAAGCTCAAGCAGAAGTACGGAGACAGACTGGACCTCCCACTGGTGCTGTTCAAGCACAACCCTCTCCGACTGAGCGTTGCTCACCGTCTCCACGGTTATGGCATGTCCTCCGGCTGGCAATCCGAGAGCCCGCAGCATGCCAATGAGCGCCTGATTAACGACGACAACAACAACATGCTAATGGAATCTTGGATGTTACGCTGCTTGTTCTTATATATCCACATCAACACATGTATATACTTCGCCAAGGGCAACGTATTGGGTAGCTTGGTAAGTTACATTTACGTCTCGCTTGGACAATGGTCGCTGACTGGCTTTACAGCTTCCGTCATCGCCCGCACAAGCCCTGCGTCAGGGCGCCGCATTGCAATCCATACCATCATCTGCGAATGATAGCGCGGCATACTGCTACCCTCGCTACTCAGATCCGACTCCAAGATGCCGTCTGAGCAAGAGGAAGACCTTCTGGCAACCAAGGATGAAACAGCCCAAGACGAGTTGCCCACGCTACGCGACGAGCGCTATGAGAAGGATGTGAAGGGAATCATGATCACTGCCTTCTCGACACAGTCGAGTTCCTGCTCTAGGTCTGTCCTAGGATCTTCGTCAGTCGCGAGAGTGAGACTTATTTCATTACGATAAGAAGGACCTGATTGTGATCGTGTCTGGCGGTGTGGCATGCTACTTCCTAAGGCATGCCAACAGAACTGTCATGATCTTAAACAAGAAGACGCCAATCACTGTCACAGCATACGACGGTGACAAGCGAAGTGGCAGTGTCGCATGGAAAGTTCGCAGCAGAGGCCACCTCGTGGCCGTGAGTGGCTTCCTCGTGGAGCAGAACGACACCATCCCCGCTCACGCCGTGAGAGCTGTGGCCGGAAGTTACATGTAGATTCAATAGTCTAGATCTGCAAGGTTGCAAACCGAAAAGTCATGCTTGCTCGTCTCGAGGGGCTCTTTGACGTTCATCATCAGCTGAAGCCTTGTGCGCCGAGCTACAGTTTGCGCACTGATGGTGTTGATATATGAGTAGAGATCGCTATCACCGCCGTTTGTGTGGCGGCCCCATCGTAGCCATTAGGGTTGACCTCGTCCTTGCATTTGACCTCAGGGCCACCAACAATAAGCCAGGAGTCTTCTTTGGACGCAGTATGCAGACATTTGAGTGTTGGAGCCGCAAAGCATGGAGAGAAAAGCATCCTGATATCGTCGCTATAAGAGGTCGCTCAATGTCTAATGCAGTCATGTCGTCGTGCTTATCGTAATGTATGGCCGATGCGCCTAAAGTCGCACTATGCAACAAAGAAAGGCGGAATTTCTTGATCCTCAGTCGCCAACCGCAATCACCGCTTAGCCGAGCCTTCGCGTCTGCCTCACCTGCTCTGCTTGATTCCCTCAAGCACCCTCAAGACCTCCAAGCAGCACATTTCCTTGGCTTTCTTTCTGCCGTACACGTTCTTGACCTCTCCAATGCAGCCAGCCAATCTAGGCTCCCGTTCGACATCTTTGGCGACGAAGACACATGCCATATCGACGAAGCCGCCAAGACTTTGATCGCGGGCCAGGGTACCAGGAGGTGGTAAGGATGGCTTTGTGTCCCACGTTGGTTGGCTGAAACCTAGGAAGGTGACCTACACACTATCGGTCAGCAGGAGCCGTGTGAAACTAAGACAGAGTTCTGGTACAAGCATAAAATACGTTGGGACAAAGTGCTAGGACAAAAGCTGCTTACCATGCTATGCACCCGCTGTGGGAGACTGTCGCTTGTGACAGCGTTTACGTCAACATCCGTGAGAGCTTGGGTAAGACCAGTCGAGTTTCCGTCGGCTTCAACGACTTGCGGTGGTATTTCAGTGTGCTTGCGCTTCTTAGACGGAGGGTTAGGCAGAACCTGTGTGGCAGGGATAACAGCACCCTGGCTTCTCAGCCAAAGTACTGCTTCGCGTGCTGCAGCCTTCTTCGCTTCTGCCTTGGAAGGCCAGAATTCTGTGGTGGAGCCAAATGGAGTGCCTGGAGCACCAGGGAAAGTGACTGTACAGGCGAACTGTGGCTTGTTGCCCTTGATCTCGTAGTCCGTATAATCAGGCACCACGTAGCCACGGACATGTGCCTGGACATAGTCTGCCGCTTTTCATTAGCAGAAGGGATTGAAATATGAGAGTCTCTAGGCCCACTCACTCTGCAATGATCCAACCCAATTTTCCCTCGTTAGGTGCTCAGCGATTGACTTACGGGCCGCTACTGCTTTGTTCTCATACTGCTGATTGTCAAGCTGGAAGCGCTGCATCAGCGGCAAGGCAGCTGTTGCTAGAGCTTCGCCCGCTTCCTTCTTGGATCGGAAGGGACCCTTGTCCTCGATGCGGACTGCCTGACCGATCTTGATGCTGCCGGCAAAGCATTGCCTACGGAGATTAGTGCAAGCACATGTGCTACTACATGTGCACCGATGACTCACGGAGCAGTCTCTCTCACGTCCAGCTCTATCACCATCCCTAGTTTCTGGCAGATGTCGTGCAAAGCAATCTTGTTTTGCATGTTGACTTTGGGTGCAGCTATTGCCACCAGCTTAGGCTTTGGCTCCCAAGGATTCTCTCGGTCGAAGTCCTCGACCGATTGCAGGTCAGGACCGCCAATCATGAAGCCGCCGGAGACATTGGCAAAGGGCGAAGGCTCCATGTGGGCTACAGGCTGTCCAGACGGCGGCGCGAAGTCCATTTGATCCATTTTGCGCTTCTTTGAAGTCTCCGAGAACTTATTAATGTCCGATGGTCGATTCGTCCTATGTGCTGTGCCTGACGATGTGTTCGTGTAAGCGTGAGTGTTTTCAGGAATGCTTGGCGGATTTTGAGATGCGTCTCCAGACTCCGAGGCAGCCGGCACGAGCTGTCCATCTTTAGGAACAAGCAGATGATTCAGGAGCTGTTCCATGGCGGCTCCTTTAGTCGTTGCTTTGGCATGTGCTAGCGTGACACGAATTCAGGGCTGAGCCGCGCTTCTGATCACAGACGCGTTGATATAGCCGCCGAACATCACTTCGATAATTGCATCAAATGGTCTTTCTGCGAAGCATGATGCAAAGTATGAGGGGCAGTCCGGGCAGATGTCGACAGTGCTCTATGGTCTTGGCGAGTCGTGCTGAGCAAATGTTATTGCCTTGAATTGGTGTCGCACTCAGCCTCAGTCACAGGCGGCAACTTCCATGTGGCGACTGATGGTGTTGTTGATGAATGACAATCTGGAATAGTGCTGTTGATGGATGACAATCTGGAATAGTGCTTGTTCTTCTGGAACACATATGGCTGAAGGACGTAAGAGCAAGAGTGGTTGTCACATGCGACGACGATCACCTACCTGGCAATCTCAATCTTTGACGAGATGACGCGTTACCATACAAATGTTACAAAAGGAAGGCACGACACAGATCTGTGATCCATCAGTCGGTCAACTGTTGATTTGTTGATAACGATTGACTGCTTAATCATACAATTAAATGCTGAATGACACCATTGACTGCTCAAAATCACCGTTGACTGCTCATCATAGCGGCTGATCATGCGTTGAGAGCGTGACGATCCCAGAGTCACAGTCAACTAGTCAACCAGTTGATAGAAACACGAACTGTGACAGATCCGCTACTCATTAAGAACAACAAAAGGGCTTGAATGCCAGGTGTACACGTGACAAATCTAATATTTCGTCCGCCGGCTAACCTATGATGTACCATTGCTCTTCATCTCAAGTTCGTCGCAGCATGTTCTGACGCATGCATGCTAAGCTCCTCCACTTTCACGTTTACCCTCCGGATGAATTCAGTTCGTCGTATCCTTCCTGTGCTATCTTCCTGACGCTTAGTCCTATGCGACGGTTTGTCCTTCAATGACTCCGATTCCTTCTCTGCCTGCTTAGGCATCACTTGAGGCCACCGCGGCAACCACCTCTTGATTGCACTTGGCACGTATGCGGGTCGTCTCGGAGAACGCCAAGACACGTGAAGCTATGCGGCACTAATTCTTTGTTGATACTCAATGCTTCGTTGGCAATATCAGTTGCCATTTTTTCTGGGCGGTTCTCAGTTGTCATTTAGCATATGCGAAGGCATGCGGCAGAACCGGAGGAGCTGAAATCCAGCTACAGCGCAAAGTCCTTGCTGCTGGAATTCAGAGCGTTGACACCTGTCTCACGCCTTGCGCCGAGGCTCATTACTGCTGCCATCCCTCTAGACTTCTCTAGTCTTTCTGAGGCCTATGTTGCCCTCCTCCGTTAGACCCCACTTGTTTACCTCCTGGCCAGTGATCACTCTCCGAACCAGACTGACCTCTACAACCTTCTTGCCTTTCTTCTTGGCCTTCAATCCATCATCATCCATATCAAAGTATATAGCCCACCCACCATATTCTTCCACAGCGACAAAGCCCTCGAAGTCGTCGAAAGTGATGCTGCTGCCGTCTTGGTCGCTGGTCCAGTCGAAGGAGCCTACATGGTGAGGCAGTGAACCAGAGCGATTTGCATATCTGAACTCGTATGTGTCCTTGTCGATGTAGATCCAGTTGAGCAGTGGAGGATCGACGGTCACTGTGCTCACTAGCCCGCGCGTATATGGTCTATTGTCGTCCGGGTAGGCAAGATAGAATCCCGTAAATGGATGACTCTTGCTTAATGGCCAGCCTGTTTCTGGATTCTGGCCCTCGATCCACAGCTTGTCGTGGTGAAGCGTTACTATCCCACCGTGCAGCTCCTTGGCTTTGCCCTGACGCAGCTCGGGGGCAAGGTGGACATCCACGTGGAACTTGAGCATACGAGTCTGGTTCGCTGCGTCTGCGTTGACGCGCTTCTGCTCTGACACGCCCTGCGCGACGCCTGTAACTACGCCGACACTTGTGGATGTTACAATGGGCAGAGCCATGCCCAACCCAAAGATGATGTCCATGATGATCGCGCTCGTTCCAAAATGACTGGACAGAGCTGTTGAATACTTACAAAAATAGGAAGAAAAGCTACAGAGGTGCTCTCATTAAACTGCCATGGCAGTAGGGTGCCGCGTGTTGTGTGAAGTTGGTCATGGAGACAACCTGGAAAGTTCAGACGTCACCGCTGCTCTTTTGCCGCTAAGCCTTCGAGTTACTACATGTACTTCCCAGAACCTCACCTGACGACTGTTGCCGGCATACGGACACATGTACCATCACAAGCGTGTCTCAAACTGTGCTGCTTGTGCTTGATGGTGAGCCGCGCGCCGAGATTCGCTGGCATCCGTTCTTAGAGAGGCCTTTTAAAAGAAGACTAATTGAAGAAGCAGATGCGAGATGACATGGTATCGAAGTTTGAACTAGTGTTGCCAGAAATATTATTACTAAAATATTTTAGTACTTTAGTAATGTAATAATAAAATTCTAGCAATAGTAATTAGTAACTAGTAATAGTAATAGTAACTAGTAATAAGTAAGAAACTTAATAGTAATATCTAGTATAATAGTAATTAGTAATTACTATTATTACTATTTAGTAGTATAAAAGTACTATAATTAGATACTAAGTAGAATCTACTTATTAATAATTAACTAGCAGATTATATATACTAAAGTATAAAGTAACCTAAATAGATAAGCGTTAGTAAGCTTCTTTAGACAAGTTCTTAAAGAGAAAGAAATACTAAGTAGTTCTAATAATAATAAGAGTTTAATATTAGTTAATTCTAATTAGTTAATTACTAATATAAGTTAAATATAGTTTAAACAAGTTTATTCTATATTTCTATATACTATATCCTATCTAGACTACTCTCTATACTCTTAGTACTCTCTAGAGATTAGAGAGATTAGAGAAATTACTCTATATATAATCTTTTATATTCTACTATAAGTTAAAGAGTACTTTATATATTACTACTTCTTTTAGGTATAGTATATTTCCTTTATAAAGAAAACTATCTTATAGCTAAGCCTTCTCTAATTAGCATTTTTATACTTTATAAATACTAAGATCTCTTCTTTAATTTATAATACTATTCTTTTTCTAGTCTAGCTTTATTCTAAAGCTTATAAATAGTATAACTATAGCTTAACTCTTAGAAGTAAATTGTTATAAACTAAAAAGCTTGCTATAGTAATTAGATGTTATTATATAATAGAGTAGAAGAATTAGATAATCTAAACTAAGCAGACTAAGCAGACTAATATTACGATTCTCTATGTTAGTTCCTAACCTTTAGGGTATATTCTTTAGCATAATATTATATTTATAGTCTTAAGGCTTAGAGACTTCTTATCTAGAGTATAATAAGATTAATTAACTAAGTTAAGCATAAAGCTCCTAAACTACTATAAAAGAACTATATCTATATACTTAGAGAATTCTACCTCTTTCTATTATACTCTATCTGCTTATCTTATAAGTATATAAGCGTATATAAGCGCTTACCTTAATTACTACTAATTACTATAATTACTACTATCTTCTTGCAGATTACTATCTCTAGTAATTCTTTTCTTCTTAAAGAGTATATCTTGTTACTCTATCTAAACTATAAGTATATCTTTAAATACTTATTACAAGTATATAATTACTAAGATTCTTGCCTTAGGCTATCTAGCTTCTATTGCCTGCAACTTCTACTCTTTATATAGCCTTTCTTATATTATACTATCTTCTAAGTTATAGTCTACTTAATATGTTAAGTATATAAGCTATAGTTATAAGTATATTAACGCATTATAGAAGTCTCTTAACTATACTTGCAACTAAGTCTCTAAAGACCTTAATACTTCTCTTAATCTTCTAGACTCTAAATAAGAGAAAATTAATACTCTTATCTCTAAAATTTCTCGCCTTCGCAAAACTCTTAAATAGGCAGAAGAACGCGCTTAGAAAAAGTCTTTATGTCTTTAAGAAGAGCTTTTCCTTAAAGATTAGTAGACTTAGCAGGATAAATAGTCTGTAATTCTTTAAGTAGATTCTTTGCTTCTTCTTAAGCCTTTATTCTAGTAGTTATTAAACTAGCTTAAAACCTTTAACTAGAATAATACTTCTCTTAACTCTACTCTACTCTTATTACTAGACTAAGTAGTTATAAATCTAGTAAGCATATTAGAAGTATTAGCTTCTAATACTATTCTGTTAGCAGGTTAATATAGTTCTTATATATAGCTAATATATTCTTAATTATGTTTATTTCTTATCTAACTATGTTTTTCTTAGGATACTTTCTTGCTATATATCTAAACTATTAGCATGCATAGTACTATAGTCTATAGCTTTAATAGCTCTTATCTATTATATCTAGTTCTATTAGCTAGAGCCTATATAGATCTCTCTTCTACTAAGCGCTTATATATTCTACTCTAGAGTCTAAATATATTAGGTAATTGCTTCTAAGCTCCTATAGTCTCTTATTAATTTTCTTAGCGGATCTTATTATTACTAATAGCATTATAGGTTCTTTCTCTTAGATTAACTCTACTTTTATAACTTCCTTTAGGCTAAGGTAATACTATAAACAAAATGTAGCATTATTCTATTCTAGACTAGCGGCATATTCTTAGAACTCTAAGTTATATTATACTACTAAGGTAGTTTATTACAAATATTAAATATAGTAGTCTATATATGTTTTCTTATTTAGTACTCTAAATAACTCTTCTAGTTTAATTTTGAATTTGTTATAGTTATAGAATATCTTCTTTGTTTTAGTTCTAGCATCTCTATTATTATCTAACTAATTCTTTAGAAAAGGTCTGAATTCTAATATAGCGCGGCCTTATAAGAATAAAGTAGCATAAAGCATCTTATTAGGTCTATTCGCAAACTAAGCCTAATTAAACAAGAAGTATAGCTTTGTCTGAAACTAAAATTCTTCTAACCTTTTCTAGTTTCTATTAAATGTCTCTAGCGTAGATATCTTTAGTAGCTTAACTTCTATTTCTATCTATTCTATTATACTAGAAGTAGCTAGTATCTTAGATTATTATATATCTTTACTAGTTATTAATATTCTGTCTATCTATTCTAATATTCTTATTATAAGAGATAGTCTTCTTAATAGTTCGCTATATTATCTATATAATGTTAGCTAAGTGTTAACAACTAACTAGTAGAGTAATACGTACTAAATATCTTAGTATATATGTAGTTAACTCTAAGAGGTTAGTATAGATAGTATTCTTTAGATAAGTATATAAAGAGAAAGAAGTGCTAATTAGTTCTAATAAATAATAAGAGTTTAATAATAGTCGATTCTAATTAGTTAATTGCTAATATAAGTTAAATATAGTTTAAATAAGTTTATTCTATATTTCTATATATAGCTCTAAACTATATAGTAATTATTTAGATTAGTATGCTTAGTAATTAGCTGCTTAGTACTAATTAGTAATTAGTATGCATAGTAATTAGTTATATTATGTAATCTTATTATGTAACTCTAATTCTCTTGCTCTATTAGTTTCTTATTAAGGTCTCTCTCCCTTTATATATCTAATTACTATATTAGAGTCTTAATTTATAATACTATCTCTCTTCTAGCTTAGTTCGTCCTAAACTATATTATATAGTTAGATATCTCTCTTATCTTTAGTTATGCCTAATATAGCTTACTATACCTTAGAAGACTAGTACTCTTTATTGTTACTAACTTGTTAATTATCTAGACGCCTTTAGATCTTTAGCTATATGTCCTTATTTAATCTATACTAAGTACTACTAGCTATATAAGATATATGTTTATTCTAGAAAATATAATAAATATATGCATTATAGTTAGTATTATAACCTTTAGGTATTAAAATCCAAATTCGACTATCTTCTTAAGAAGAAGAAGAAGAGATTATAAAGGAAAATTGCTAATACTATAAAAGAGTAGAAGACTATAGATAAGGCACTTAAGAAAGCTCTTACTATTTGCTAGATAGCCTATACTTAGAAGAAGCAACTATAATAGTAGATAGATCTTATAGACTATTACGCTAATAATACTATTTTAATAGAAGTCTATAGTATTAAGAAACTAGAGGCAGAAGAGAATACTAAAACGCTTATATTATCTACCTAGATTAATAGTTCTTTTCTTCTTCCTAAGATATAGAGTGCTTTTAATAATATCTTCTTTAAGTTCTAGAAGGTTTCTAGTTACTCTACTAGTAGCGCGAACGCTAGAGACTTCTTAGGTTATACTTAAGAAGCATATATTTGTAAGTTTTTTCTTATTAGTTATAGTAAGGAAATAAGATATATAAGTTATAATACATTTCTTATTTTCTAGCTATGCTTTTGTTTTTTCTAATATTGTCTAGGTCTAGATTTAACTCCTTTTTAGAATTCCTAGATTTTTTCCTAGTAGTTAGTTATATAACTTTTTAGTTCCTAGGTATTTTCTGAATCTAGATATTCTTTCTATTTAACTAGATACTAATTATCTCTATAACCTAGGACCTTTTTAAATTTATGTTTAGTTTCTTCTTAAGACTTATAATAAAATGTCTCCTATAAGAATATATTAGAGTCTACTAGTTCTAGAAGTAATATATAGAATATAGAGTATATTTTTGTATCTAGTAGAAGTACTAGCCTATAGTTTATAAGTTCTTATACTTCCTTAATTAAGAATAGTCTAATCTTTTTATAGTCTAGTTTCTTTATTAGTTATTATGTTTTTAGGTTTTTAGTATTAAGGTATACCTTATCTCTCTTTTTTAGTTAAGGCACTATTCTTAATTTCTAGCTTTTAAGCCTATTCTAATTTCTCTAGATTAGCTTCCTTGCTTTATTATGCAATTATTAGAGATTACTCGCCTAGACTATTATAGCCTAAGTAGCCTTATAGTAAGTAGTACTTAGGTGTAAAGATATTAGAATCCTTTCTAAAGTTTAGAAAGAATAGCAATCTGCCTATTATTATAGAGTCTATATTATTAATTACTAGCTAGGCTATTAGTAGTAAGATTACCTAGTTACTTATTACCTTATTAATATAGTATTATAGGTATATTTTAAGTGTCTAATTTGCTCTTTCTGTCTGCCTATCTATCTATAGATAAAACGCTATTAATAACTTCTGTTTTGTTCCTAGAAGTATAAGAAGTATCTTCTAGTATCTTAATATAAAGAGTTTATCTCTATTAGTAATATGTGTTTTTTGCGTTCTATAATATCTAACTAGCCTATTAAGTACTAGATACGCTAGTTACTCTACTATTATTAACTTGTTATATAGTATAAAGTATACATACTTTATAAGTCTATCTATAATATTAAGTATTAAATTATATTAGTGTTCTATAACTAGATTCTTTTATCTTAGCAACTTTATAATAAAGTCTATTATAACTTTATTATATAGTTGTTTAGGTGCTTCTCTAAACTAAATATTTCTATAAGGCGTATACTAGTCCGCCTTATTCCTTTAGTAATATACATATTTCTTAATATAGCTATATACTTATTATTATATCTATAGAAATTTGAAATACCTTTATATTAAGTATACTATCTTTGCAATTCTTAGATATCCTTATATTAGTTTGTTATAGTACCTTTATATATAGTTCTCGACACCTGCTTCTAGCACTTAGGATTTCTTCTTACTAACTAGGAATTTCTCTTCTTTATTATTTAGAATTCTAATTATCTTATTAAATTTCCTAATATTAGCGCTTAGGCTTCTATTATTATTAATTTTTAATACTTAGTGCTTAAACTTATTCTTTGTTTCTATATAGTCGCATCTCTATAATAAGGCGTTAGCTCTTCTATTATCCTTTTCTAGAGTATATTTAATTTTAAACTTATAATAGCTAAGAAGTTCTGCCTATCTAATCTGCCTTTATATAAGGTCCTTTATAGTTATAAAATACAGAAGGTTCTTATAGTCTAAGTATATTATAAGTCTTAGTACTCCTTTATAGTATACTCTCTAGTATTATAGTACTAATACAATTATAAGTAGCTCCTTATTATAGATATTATAGTTTTATTTAGCTAGTATTATCTTTTAAGAATAATAGGCAATAGGTTTGCGTATTCTATTACTATCCTAGATAAGGTATACTCTTATAGCTAGATTAGATACATCTATTTTAATCTGTATTAGCTTATTTATGTTAAATATTATAAGTATAGAGTATTCTGCTATAGCGTCTTTTAGCTTCTAATAGGCCTCTTAATATTAATTTCCCTATCTAAATGTTATGTTCTTCTTTATAAGGTTTGTAAGTATTATTAAGATTATTAAATAATTGTTAATAAACTTTTAGTTATAGTTTATAAGTTCTAAGAATACCTAAACGTCTTTAACGCATTTTAGCTATAGCTATTCTTGTACTGCTTTAATCTTATTAGAGTTAACTCTTAATCCTTCTATACTTGTAACAAATCCTAGGAACTTAACTTCCTTATTATAGAATTCGCACTTTTCTAGGTTAATATATAAGCTTTATTCTTATAGTTTTCTAAGAATCTTTTGTATATGCTTAATATATTATTATAGCGTTCTATTAGTATAAACTAGAATGTTATTAAGGTATGCTATTATAAAGTTATTAAGATATTCTTATAGAGTATTGTTTATTATATCCTAAAAACTTGCTAGCGTATTTGTTAACCTAAATAGCATAACTAGAAACTTATAGAGTCTATATTATAACCTAAATGCTATTTTCTACTCTTCTTCTATAGCTATTTATATAAGATAGTAGCTATTTTAAAGGTCTAGTATAGTAAACTACTTAGCTTCTATAAGTCTATCCTAAAGTTCTCTAATATTAGGTAAAGAGTATTAGTTCTTTATTATAATGTTGTTAAGTTTCTAATAGTTCTATATATACTATAGTTTCTTATTCTTTTTTAGTACAAATATTATTAGTAATACTACTAAGGATTCTAATTTATAGACATATTCTTTTGCTTCGTTTTTCTTTATCTATTCTTATTTAGCTTCTAATTCTTTGCCTAACTTAGTATAGAGTAGTCTAAAGAGTAGTACTTTTCTAGGCTAAAGTCGGATCTTATAGTTCTACGCCTAATATTTTAGTAAGGCTACTAATCCTATTTCTTCTTTAAAGAGAGGCCTAAACTCCTTATACTCTTCTAGGATTCTAGGTACTATAATTTCACTATATACTATAATGTCTTTATAATCTAGTAGACTCTCTCTAGTATCTGTCTAGTTCGCGCTTTATTATTAAAGACTACTATTCGCTAAGAAACATATCTTATAAGATTTCTTCTGCTTATCTACTATT